>JASAOL010000531.1:1912-95799 GCA_030849045.1 Wallacemonas rigidus
TGGCTTTGTAACCCTGATGCACAGGTCCCTAGCCACGTCGTCATTTCGATTGGTGTGCACGCGCATTGGTAAACAGCAATACGTTTGTTCGGGTGGTGTTGAATCCTTTCAGGGTTCAGAAGAAACCAGTTTCCCTCCCTTCCACAGGCCTTGGGTGCGGCCCTTGCCCTTCATAGTGAGCACACCGTATCCCTCGTAGCGGCCCCTGACCCACTGACCGACGTAGGTGTGCCCGCCCTCGCGCAGGCCTCTGTACGTACCTTGACCTTCGAAAAGGTTATCCTTCCACTCGCCGGCGTAGGTGTCTCCATCAGCGAAGGTTTGAAACCCCTTGCCATCGCGCTGATCTTCCTTGAGCTCACCAACGTAGACGGCGCCGTCCGTAGTCTCGTACCGACCTCGGCCGTGCCGGTGTCCTTTGGACCATTCGCCTTCGTACCGGCCTCGGTTGTTGGCGAACACGTAGGTGCCGACGCCTTCGTGACTGTTGTCTCTCCACTGGCCAATGTACATGTCGCCGTTCTCGTACCACATGGTACCGAATCCACACACCTTGTCGTCCTTCACTTCGCCCTTGTAAGTGTGGCCAGGTGCGATCAGCATCAAACCGCACCCAGTACGACGGTTGTTGACCCATTGCCCTGTGTACATGGTCGAATCCCTATAGTACGATGTGCCCCATCCGTGCCGCTTCGCGTTTCGCCACTGCCCCTTATAGGAAAGGATATTGTCGTCAGCGCTGACGCAGAAGCCCGACCCCTCAGGCTTACCACCGACTACCTGGCCCCAGTACTCGTTTGTTCGTGAGCCCTCTCTCAGAATGACTGCGCCACAAGAGCGAGGAAACGACTGCGCGGCGGGAAGCGGATCCGAACCAGTGTTTTGAGTGCTGCTTGACATCTGGAGAACGTAATGAAAGAAGATGTCTGCTCGTCAAAAAAAAAAAAGGCGTGAAGAGGATGTAGGGAGAAGTAGGTATGGAGGAAGGGGGGCGGAAGTGATGCGTGTGGTAGGATAACATTGAGCCACCGGCTGTGTGGTGAGCGGCTCTCATGACCGGCTGGGTATGAGGGAAAAAAAATGAAGAGAGCGCAGAGAGTCACACGCACATTGGCTCAGCTTCTAGACAATTCTACCGTATCTCTTTGCGGTCAGTTGAACCCACGGGCACACCAATCACATGCCGTGCACTCCAGCATTGATAAAAGCAATCGCAATGGAGAGCGAGCCTAGGTGTGATATGGGGTTCACGCCTTGTCGAGCCGAATGCAGCGGCGTGTTCCATGCGTGTTGCACGGATTCTGTTTCTGCGGGAATTCATAGGTATTTGGCGTTCGTGGCAACAACAAAGAAGGAGAGAGAGAGGGGGGAAAAGAAAGACTCTGTCGGTACCAGCCTGCCACTCAGCTCTTGTTGTTTTTTCGTAGAACAGAGAGTCATTTTTCCAAAGAAGACATCGAATCAAATAAAATCAAATCAAGTTAAATGAAGAGGAACTGGGAGCGGGGAAGAGGACCAGCAAGAGAAGCCGAGTGTGTGGAAATACCCCCAACGCGAGAGAACAATGAAGGAGACAGAGTGAGCAGCAGACGCGCGAAGGAAATGGGTAGAGCTTGTCTGCGCGGGAGAGCGTGAGGGACATCAAGAGCGGTGTGCGGTGGCGCTGTCGACTTCTGCTGCTTCACCGTCTGGTCAGCATCTCTAATTGCTTTATCAGAGCAGTTCCGTCTTCCTGATCGCCGTGGAGACGCCATTCGCTGCCGCGCTGTGATCCCCCCTGTTGCTGTGGCTGCGGCGACTGGAACGTCTGCATGGCGGGGCTCGCTAGGAGATGACTCACATCAACGCCACCGGTAGGCCGCGTAGGGTAGCCGTGTACGTTGGTTGGTATCGCGCTGCTGTTGTGGTGCACCGCCTGCTGGGGGACAGCCCGCGGGTTAGTGGAGAACGTCGCGTTCGTCATCGACGTCCTGATGCTGCCCGTCGCGGTGCTTCGCGGAGCGGGTAGGCTAATCGCGTCTCGGTGGGGCGCTACGGGGTTCCCCATAAGAAGTGATTCGTTCTGGGCATCAAGGCGAGGGATACCGGTGTGGCTGCGGCCGCTACCCTGCACAGCGGCCAGCTCCTCCTTGGAGAGAAAGAAACGATCACTCCGATCAGCAAAGCGGGCTTGCTCGCGTTGGCGCCGCTCCACTAGGTCATCGCCAGCTGTTGGCACCCATCGGTTCGCGTGGCCAAAGCGGCACTTGTTTTTCCGCGAGCAAGGCCGCTTTCCGTCATCCATATCGTGGCTATATTGGCAGTCACTTCCGGAGCGGCAACATCCCCGTAGGTTATCGCAGCACAGGCGCGTTCGCCACAACGTGATCTCGTGTGCTTGAGCCTGCCCACTATCTGTGATCGTAGTCATGATGGGGGCCTCGATAGCGGGATTCGGCTCGGCTGCTAGCGTCAGCAAGGTCGCGTCCGCAGATGGGGCAGTCGATCGCAGGACTGCAAGGCGCTCCTCCGCCGCGCGAATGAGCGGGTGAATCGAGTCAGTGTCGAGCACCTCTTGCAGTACCTCCACTACCTTGACGAGACCCACATCATGCGCCTGCTCAGGGGTGTCCTTGAAGGGAATAGGACAGAGCGCGATGTCCGGATGGGAGCACTTGTCTGGGGAATCGTCGATGATGATGGTGTTGACGCTGTGGAAGCTTTGCGGATACGAGTCAAAAATGCGTTGAAGATCCTTGAAGGTGCCATGAGGATTCTCCAGGGTCGGTCGAGGCGTGCAGGCCTCGCGGAAGAGTGTAAAGAGAAGACGGTCTTGGTAGCCATCAAAGACAGCCTCGATGATGGGAGCGCAGGTGCGCTCCAGGCCACTGGTCCATACAGCGACGGCGAAGTTGTTAAACACGAACTTGACAAAATCCACCACGTGAGGACGAGGTTTGAAGCCAACGCGGTTACGCGCACCAAGCACACCGTTGAGGTCGAGCACAACGAGGAAAGCGCGGTGGACGGCCTCTGGTCTGACAGTCACATCGTAGCCGTGGCGTGTGGTAACCGTTATCGTACCCTCGGTCTCGTTGACTTCCGCCACGACACCAATCTCCGTCCGGTTACCATTCAGCTGAACGCGCACGTACTGGTCGCGGGCGAAGCGCTGTTTTTGGACACGGGTGGCACGTCCACTCACCGCTGCCGCATCATCGCACCGAAGACTGCTGTGCATAGTACCACCGCAAAGCGAGTAGCTACCGGCTAAAAGGAAGGTGTCACACGCGAGGAAGAAAATGGGGGACGAGACGAACACACGTCAATTCGATCGTTCAGGAGAAGCAACAAAGAAGGGAAAGGCGAAAAGAAAAAAACACGTCTACGAAGAGAGACGGGGGCACGCTGGGAAGCAGTCAAAGTACCACGCCTCTTCGGCTTGTGACTGCCCAACGATAAGCGTGCAGAAGATGGTGCAAAATGTGTGTGTATGACACGAGAGCGTAAGCTGCTGAAGGGTGTGAGAAGAGTAGGAGCAAACGAAGAAAGGGTGTTGTATTGCAAAGTTGGCGAGAGTGCGAGCTCTTATTGGATTCGCTCTCACAGCAGCGTCAGTGCATGCGAGAACAACGGAAAGCAACGCGCACGTGCGTGGGCTGTGCACAGGCTCAACGCGAGACCTGCCAAACTCGGGGTGAGAACGGCAGCGGTCAGTCCTAGCGGGCATCGAGATAACGCTGTGGTGAATAAGAGAGTAGGTGTGGTTCGAGAGGTAATCGAAAGGGGAACAGCCATCATGGTGCAACAGTGAGCTAGAGAGCCGTCAAGCCATGAGTGTAACAGACGGTTTCTGCGCGGAGGTAGGCAATCGACTCTGTAAGGACAAAGAGAAGAAAAAAGACGCTGCAGCCACCTCCGGTGTTCAGTACTTCCTGAAAACGCACATCTGGACCGTCTCCGTCGGTGGTGGCGTTGCCACCGATTCGATCGTCGTTTGATTGCTGTCAATTCGGCAGGTGGTGAGGAGATGCGTCTCCAGCGACGCCCGCCCTTGTTCCGATCGCAGTGACTTCCCGCGGAACAACCAGGCCCAGCCGCTTGTCTCCGTGATAGAAGCCTCCTCCGCCGCACACTGCAGTAGGCAGTCCACGAGTAAAGACGCTGTACGTGGCCCAACGTAATCATGCGGAGGTGTCTCAAGCGGCAAAGAGACCCGTGATGTACTCGTCTTTGTGTAGTAGTAGGTCGGAGAGTCGTTTCGTATGTTCTTGGTTACAGTAGAGGAGCTGGCTGCCTCCGCGATTTCCTCGTTCGTCTGCGAGGGACCGCTGAGGGATAAGCCGTGGTAGGGCAGCCACGTGTAGGCGCACACCACTTCCTCCAAGTCACAGCCGGGCTCCCCACCCACCATCTCGCAGAGCGAGCGTGGTGTGGCTGTCTGGTAAATAGTGTTGCGCGCATGCCAGCTCCAGTGCACATCGGTCATGAACGTGAAGACGAAGCGGCGCCCACTATCTCCACGAATCACTTCCACGGGTACGCCACGCGTAGGGAGCCAGCGCTCATACAGTGGTGCGGCCACCACACCGGTGTTGTGCGGGGGCAGACTTTCTCCACGCGCTCGCTTCAACGCAGGGCTCCGCGTCGCTTCCTGTCTTATCTTGACAGCGTCGCGCGGGCTCTCCTCGTTCGTCCATGAAGGGCTCTCTGCCGTCACGTGCGGTACGTGCCGTGCACCATGGAAGCCAAGCATACCGGTGCCATAGAAGGGAATCTGGTATTCTTCACGAGCGCGTTTGATGTGTTCTGACGTCATACCCGCATGAGGGATCTGAAGTGTCCAATAGTGCCGCAAGCAAGGATTGTTTGTGTAGTGGTCGTAGGCGTGAGCTCGTGTTAGAGACAATCAGAATGCCGATGATTCAATGACACGACACAGCAGCAGTCGCCGAAGCGAGACACGTAGCGATGCCGCTGTGTCTCTCAGTACGCCGTCAGAGAGACGCTCGAGCGAAAAATGAGAAAAGTAAAGGAAAACAAGAGTCTGTTTTAGGTTCTTTGTCAGTTGTTTGCAGTTTATTGTTCTGCATGAGAAGTACACAGACCAAAGCAAAGGAAGAGTGGAATACGTGAGGTGGGAATCGTTACGCAGACGAGGTGGCACACGCAGGCACACACACACAAGAGGGTGGAGAAGGGGGTCGCGACAGAACAACGTTGGTATTGTGTGTATTGGGCAAAAGAGATGGGACGGTGGAGAGCGAGGGTTGGGATTGGATACTAGGTGAGAAGACGCTTTCCGTTTTAGCCTAGGGAGAAGAGAGAGACGAAAATGGCTGACATCAGTCGTGGGGCATCGATTTCAAGCCGCTTTACTCGTATCCGTTGGCGTAAAGACGACGCGATGCGCATCAACTCTTGTTCCCTCCTCCCTCTCTCCTTCACTGGCACGCGTATTTGCTAAAAGCATCCATCATATGCCCGCTATGAAGAGAATGAATGAGGTTGATCGTGTTCCATCGCACGATCGTACTTTTTTTTCCCTGCAGCGCTGGCACGCTTCCTCAAACACTTGTTCACCTACCGAAAAGATCGGTTGGTTTTTTGTTGTTGTGGTTGTTCGAAGCGCGGATCGCGTGTCCGCCACTGGAGCCACGTTGTCGTCCACGCCCTTTGGGGCGTGTGACAGCGCTGCTGTTGTTCTTGGTGTCATCGCTTTGTTGGTTTGCTCGAAAAATGAGCACTAAGATCCACTTCAGTATTAAGCACAGTGAACGCGTTGATCTTGGGAGTCAATAAAAACGGAGACAAGAAAGGGGAAAAGAAAAACACACACACTCTTCTCATACGTGCGTGGTTGCCCTCTGTCTCGTCCAGAGAAGTTCATTTCTGCTCGTTGGAATCGGACTCTCGTGTTCGCTTACCCAGATCGGTTACTGTCTGTAATCCCTGGTGACTACACGGAAACGGAAAACTCAACAGATGTCGTGATCCTTGCTTTCTTTTGCACTCCGGGATGTTCTGTTTGTCTTCCTTTACTACCTATATTAAAACAAAAAAGAAAAACAGAGAGGGTGAGAAAAAGAAAGAGAAAAGAAGAGAAAAGGCCGAATACCAAAAAAGAAAATGTGGTTTTTGTTTTTCATTCAACCGACTTGAATGGAGAGAGAGAGAGAGAAGAGACAGTGCGTCTTCTTGTGGGGACGCGTCAGGTGTCATCGTTCTTTTCCGATTCTTTTCTTCCGCACGCTTCACCTTTTCTTCTTCTTTTTTCTTGACTCAATTTCATATTTTACTCTTCCGCTCTTTTCAATCTCTGCACTTGGTTTCCCAGATGCTCACCGTTGTGCGGACTGTCGCCTGATGCGATCGCAAGGGACGGAAAAGGCATGAGAGCGTGAGCGACACGCCCGACCACTATCCGAGAGGCGCGTACGTACCGCTGCGCTAGACGTACACGTGCTTAGAGCTTACCCATGTAAATGGTGTTGTCGTCGAGCCACTTGTACGGCGGTACCTCGAGGTTCAGCGGCGCAGGGCCCTGACGAATGCGGCCAGACGCATCGTAGTGACTGCCGTGGCACGGGCAGAAGAAACCATTGAAGAGACCCTCGTTGGGGATCGGCACGCAGCCAAGGTGAGTGCAAATGGCAATCACGACGGCCTTGTCGCGGTGGTCGGGGAAGCGGGCCTCATCGGTCTCGGGGTGCTTCAGGGCGGACATGGGGGTCTCCAGGATTTCCTTCATCTGGCGCTCGCTGCGCTTGTAGACGAAGACGGGCTTGCCACGCCACACCACGGTCTTGCAGTCGCGGTCCTCCAGATCGCCAATCTCAGCCTCAATGTTCATCTGGCCAACCATGGACATGGCGGGCTGGCCGACGTACCAGATGGGCAGGAGCGCGTAACGGGCCATCAGGATCACGAAACCGAGCATGCACGAGTTGAGGGCGTAGTCCGTCACGCGAGCGCGGTCCTCGAGCTCATCGGGGAGCTTGGGCTTGAGAATGTGCTTGCGGAAGAATTCCTCATCCCACATGGAGGCGTTGAAGTCCTTGAGTGCGACGCCAGTGGTGGTCTCAATGCGGCCAGGGGCAGCACCCTCCGGGTATGTGTTCAGCACCACCTCCTCAGACGTGTCTACGTCGCACATGGCCGGGTCAGAGTACTTGGCGTAGCGGCCGTACTCCTTGCTCATCTTGTCGGAGGTCGGTGGCTTCATGAACTCGTCACTCCAGGAGTTAACCGGCTTGTCCTTCTTGGTCAGCGGATTGGTTCCTTCTAGCTGCTTGAAGACCAACGACACCTGCGCGACGCGCGTGGCCTGAAAAGCCTTGACACAGCTGCGGCGAAACATAATTGGTATGGGGTAAGTTCTCTGAGCGGCTGTCAGAACGTAAGAATGTAAGGGAGAAACGTAAGGAGAAAAGGAGAGAAGCGGCGGGACTCACGCGTCTAGGGCTTGCTACGGTTAACGAAAGCTACGCTATGGGACCAGGAACCACACAGTGAGAACAAACAAAGGAGATAGGAATCACGAAGCGGCAAACGAGTAGGGAAGGGCAGAAGTGGAAATACGACGAGCAAAATGTGTGTATGTGTGTGTATGTGTATGTGTGTGTGTGTATGTATGTGTGTCGGTACGGGTAGGGGATAAAAGGGAAATGTTTTCTTGTCGCTCAAAGTGGCTTTCAGTTGTGACGACAGCGCTGCTTTTTACCGCATGCACAGCGCGTCTTAGTTTCGCATGCATGGCGAGCGTTGCAAGCACGCGCCACGACTTCACGCGAGCTCGTGCGACCTTGCGTGTGTGTGGGTGTGTGTGTTCCTCTGGGCGTGTCTACGGCTATCCTCATATCTTGGTTCGTGCTATCATCCATGGTAGCGAAGAGGTCGTTCTACAAAGAAAAAAAAAGCGAGAGTACAAAAATAGAAAAGATGAAATAGATACGTGCTAGCCAACCGGAAGAAGAGAACAAGCGAACACTTTTTTGGGGCGAGCTACTTGATGACGACAGGAGGGTACATTTCAATACCGACGCTGAACGCAGTGGCGCGCGTGGCGGGGGATGCAGTGGCGACGACCACAGGCGTGCGAGACCAGTACGCGGGCGAGCGCTGCTTAAAGAGCGGGGCTGGTTGTGGTGAGCGTGGAGAAGGTGAGGGAGCTGACAAGGCGGCTTCTTTCACGACGGCGGCGCTATTGGCCGTGTTCGCTAGAACACCCCGGACGAGTTCATCGACATCCAGGACAGGCTCCACCGAGCTTGCGGGGCTACGCTGCCCGAGGTCTGCGTCACGCGCACCTGCCGTCACAAGACGCTGGAGCTGCCTAGACACGAGCAGCGCAGACAGCACACCGGCCTCACCAAAGGTGCGGCGGCTGCGTGCAGGGCTCCCCGGAAGTTGGAGACATGCTGCGCTCACTGCACTGGCCCCGCGGTGGACGTGCTCTGCCAGAAGAAAGCGCTCAGGGCACCGCTCTAGTAAAGCGAGCTCATCGTGGAGACCGAGGATGGTGATGCCGCAGGACTGCTGCCGTCGGAGTCGTGCGCCTGACGTAGAGTGCCGGCCACGCGCATACGGCTGATACAACGGATGCAGATGTTGGCGCGTGCCGTGCCCGCGCGTCGTGGCTGGCGTGGGGGCGGTGCCGTTCCCGTCGCTCACGCCTGACGTGAGGCGGAGGAGGGTGAGCAGCACGCGGCGGGCGTGAAAGCGGCGCGGGTCTTCAGGTGCGTCGGCAAGATCGACCATCTCGAGCAGTACGCCGTGCGTGACAATGACCTCCCGGTGCTGCGCAAGCTGAAGAAGCTGTTGAAGGTGGCGGAACAGAAAGTCTGGGTCAGGCACCACCATGTCCAGATGCGAGCGCCGCCGGAGAATAGCGTCAAGTCGTCGCCACGCCGAGGACCGCGCTTCAGTCGCCGTTCCTTGCTCCTCGCGGAAGAGAGAGCCGTCGAGCCAAGCTGCACGTGCCACCGCTGGCGCCTCGAGGTCAGTACGGCGGGCCCCACGCCGAGTGCGCGCGTACGCTGCGGGAAACACGTCGTGAGCGGCTTCCGGTAGCACTAAAGTCTCCGCAACGCGGCGCACAAACAGTGCGTCCCAGTCGGGGGCGAGCGCCGATAAGAAAGACGCACTCGACGTGCAAAGCGGACGAATAGATGACACCGCATCACTGAGGTGCTGCAGCTGTCTCCGCTCCGCAGGCGTGCAGCGGTCAACATCGCAGGGGTGTGCGCCGAGGATATCGATGTGCTTCCGACGGCGGGCCCACTGCGAGCTCGGCACTTCGTACGCAAATGGGTGCCATAGGGCGAGACTAGAGAGTTGAACGAGGGGCAGCGGTTCAACCGCGTCCCGTAGAGTCGGCGAGTCGCACACCTCGCGCATCGCCGAGAGAAGGTACTGGTGGCCCAGCGGACGATGAAGCTGATCTGTGACACGCAGCACGTGCAGCCGCTGCTGGAGGGTGATGCGAAAAATTTCCACCACTGAAGTACCACATGTGTCTAGAAGCGGGTGCTGAGTTTGGAGGAAGTGATCATCCTCGGCATCGAGGAGGTAAAGCATCGTCCTTGATTGCCGGACGCGAAACGGCAGCTGGCGCACCGCTGCGAGTGCCAGTACATCTAGCACAGCTGCCCGCTCGCCGCCGCTGTCTGGCTGCAGGGATGAGAGGCCACAGCGACACGCCGCCATGTGCACATTCATGGCTTCCTGGAATCGACCAGCGTGTAGACAACACTGCATCGCGGACACCGCCTTCTCATACGCATCACGCAGCGCCTGTGCATTGTCAACATGATCCACGTGTGTGACGCGTGCGTGGCTGAGCAAGCCGAGTGCATCGTGGAAGCGCTGCACCGCACCTTCCCATTCATGACCCGATGTGGGAGAGGCACCCGCCGGCGCGTACTGGCAGACTGTGTGCTGTGCGTGTGTCGGAGGCATCGCACTGTGGGGTGGGGTGTGTGGGGTGGCTGTTGTGTATCGGCGCGTGGTATTCATCACACAGAAGCCTTGGTGACAGCCGGACAGTGCGACTGCAGCGCAGAGCCGCCTCGATGACGTGCTATGGATGAGCAGCATGCTTCATGTACGCGCGTCTTGGCGGTGACCCGATGCTTCGGCGCAACAATCGGCACACCCACACAGCTCTGCCAAGCGGCAGTGAAGTAGCCGCAGCTCAATGCGCCACAAAAAGAAGGAAACAAAACAGTTCGAATTGACGCGCGATGAGTTCGTACACGCGCTAACTTATATTGGCGGGCGGAGAATGAAAATACACGTGGGGGTGACGAGGAAAGCGTGTGTGTACAGTGGGACAGAGAGACAGACGGCGCGCGAGGAGCGGCAAGGGAGGTAGCGAGGTCGTAACCGTTCTCAGCGTGTCCACGTGTACAAGACAAGAAACACGCGAAAAGGTGCGAGGGATACATAGCATGTCAGCACTAACTGATACGGTGTGTGCTCCCCGTACTGCTGCTCTTGTTGTTTGGCCTGTGGTGCCAACCTGAGCTCATGCCATGTGTGTGTGTGTGTGATCAGGAAAGGAACTCAGCGATGAGATAAAAAGACAAGAAAGAGAGGCGAAGAGAAAAAAGCAGAGAGCGGAGTGCGAAAAAAAAAAAAAATGCGATGCGACATGTTGGCGTCGCACGCTGCGAATGCATGTACGGTGGTGTGGGTCGTGTGTTACGCTAGCCTCCGTGGTGGGATAGGAAATTCCCTGGCCGCGAGAAGCACATCGACTCCGCCAGAGACATCATAAAAGTACAGTCTCTCCATTGTCACGTCACGTGAGCTCTGGTCCCTGCCGCGGGCACCTTCGGTACAAAGAGGACCGACAAAGTCTTCAATGCGGCACAGTGAAGGGAGCCGTGTGGTGGTCGGAGTGTCAGCGAAGAACCGCTCGCACGCACGCACCAGCGTACGCGCCACCGCCCACGCCTCTTCCTCCTCTGCGCTGTGGAGCGATCGTCTCCGAGACCAATCAGCGACGGTGTGATTGTAGTGCTCAAGCAGTTCACACACGGTCTTCTCCTGCTCAGCGCGGGGTAGTGGCCGCATCCAGCACAGCCCGGGCATCGCACGCACCAGACCACAGAGGAGCCAGCCCTGCTCCACAGCCGTGAGAGCACTCCGAGGCGCGCGGCAAAGCGTAAACAAGGCGAAAACTTGTAGTGAGCCGGCCAGCTGCCGTCGATAACGGTGCAGGAGGTCGCCGACCAGCCGGGCCACGGGGTTCAGACAGGGCCGTGTGCATGCGTCCTTCTCCTCGACGGTGGTGGCGCAGAAAACCGTCAAGGCCCAGTCCAAAGTCACCCCCACGGCCGTCAGTTCCGCCGTGGAGACGGGCGAGGTGCTGGTGGCCTTGTCGGCTGAAAAGGCCCGCGAGAGGACGTGAAGAAACAGCAACATACTGCGCCATGGCGGCAGGCCAGTGGCCGTACCGGGAACCGCGTAGCCGCCGGCGAACGCCCCCTCCATGTCCGATAGCGGCAGCACTGCCCACCACGGCGGCTCTGGGACCGTAGCGTGGCATTGCAGCACCCTGCGCAGGGAACCGTTGAGAAGCGTGCATAGGGCCAACACGCGACCGGCGCACAAGCACGCATCGTCGCTGCGCGCGTTACGCAAGTGGGTGTGCACCACCTCTCCAGCCTGTGCGAGCAGCGTCGTGAGAGCCACAGCGCGCGCTTGTAAGGAGTTGTCGTCAGAGCCACGGTCTCCAGCGTAACCCTGAGCGAGCATATATGTGAGCTGCAACCACACAGTGGCAGAGTGGTACACATCCGCGCAAGCGGTGGCGTCGCCGTCTGTGATATCCTGTAGGCGCGCCTGCAGTGTCGGAAAGAACCGCCGCAGTGCCAGCGCACTGACTGTCGCCACATCGGCCTGACCGAGGCCGGCCAGTGTCTCGATAAATACCGCCGCCAACGCATCCTGTTCCTCAGCCACAGTGGATACAGTCGTGCGCGCGCGTGCTGCCGTCGGCGGCGAGACGAGCAGCAGAGGCCGGAGATGCTTCTCCAACACACAGCGGTGGAGCGCATGAATGTGGTTGTGTGTGTTCTGCGCGACCGTCGGCACCCTCGCCTCTGTCGGCTGCGTACAGCTTCGCGCGTCTACCAGAATACGCCGCACCAGCTCCAGCAATTGCCGTGTCGTGCGTAATGACCCTGACGACTGGCGGCGGTGGGATCGGTATCTGTGCTGCACGTGTGTCAGGGCCAAGGCGACGATTGCGTCTCGCGGAACAGCCGGTGCCTTGTTCAGCGACGATGTTGGGCACGACGGCGTTAGCCGCCACCACGGCCCGCCGTCTTCGTCAACGCGCGTGTCGTCTTCGAGGTAGCTGAGAAGGCACAGCGCACACCCAAGTGGCTGCCACGCGCTGTCGTCCATGAGTTTCTGGGCGAATGCACGCGCGTGTAAGCTCCTGTCTGACAGAGCCATCCTCGAGGCACACCACCGCATGACGGGACATATCGCAGTTCGCGTGTGTACATTAAGGAGCGCTGATGCCACCTTGATCGGTAGCGCTGCCAGATGCGCGAACGGCTGGTGCTCGTCGGGCATGGTGACGACTGTGGCCGGTGGCAGCCGGTCGAAGACACGCAGGTACGTCCAGAGCAGCATGACCGCACACGCCACCGCCATCACCCAGTCATCCACGTCGGTGACCAACGCCACCGTGTCATCGCCTCCAGCTTCTTCGTGCGCATCCGTGACGCACACGGTATCGTCCGTCAGGTTGGGCGGCGGTGTCCTCGGTCTGTGGCGCGGTTGGTGTGAGTGAATGTAACGCACGTGCCGCCTGAGGCGCTGCAGGAGCTGGGCCTCACCGACAGCGTGACCGAGGCAGTCCCAGGCAGCCAGACTCAAGAGCACCGCATCGGCACTGTAGTGGTAGGGTGTGTCATCACACTCGGCGCACACAAGGAGCTCTGGCCAGGTACGCATGGCGCCTCCAACAGGCAGCCACGCCAATGCCACATCGACGCTCAAGGGCATGCCACAGAGAAGTGCGGACACCAGCGTGCGAGGCCACTCGGCCAGGTCTTCCCGCAGCTGCGCAGCGTCGGTGTTTGTCTGCTCCTCGTCCTCCTGTGATAGCATGCACGTGCCTTGCGGTGTCATCGCACCTGTGGAACGACCGGGGCCTGGTGCGCTCGTCAACAGTACATCGAGGAGGCCGCGTTGAAGAAGCGCGCGGGTCATGCTGACGATAGGCAGAGTACTGTTGGTGCTGTCATCACCAGTGTGCGAGGCCGGACCACACTCATGGAGAGGTGCTGCCATGTTCAGCAAAAGCTGCGTGAGGTGGACGGCGGCCCGCCATTCCCGCCCAGACAAGACGGGAGGAGAGAGAGGGTCGGGTAACACAACGTCTTCCCCTGCGAGGAGCTGCTGCAATGCCCACACACCGAGTGCGATGAGCGGGACAGGCGGCAGCGTCGCGCCGGCCTGAGCAAGCTGGGCCACGATCTCCACAACACGGGCAGCCAGTGCTGTGCTGGAGTAACGCGTCGGCATCTCAAGCAGCGGTCGCGCAAAGTCCGACGGGACTAAATCATCAAGACGAGTTGCGGCGTTCGGTGCGAACACAACAAGGAGGGCGTGGGTGAGCGCGCTAACAATCTCGGGAGGGAGTGCGCTAAGAAGGTCGCGCCGGGCACACAGCCACTGCATCTCTTGGAGGAAGCAGCCCAACGCAGCCGGTAAGCAGTGCATCGATGGTTGACGGAGCTGCACCGCTTTGGCGCGCTCGCGGAGACAACGGGTGGCGAAGGCCTCCGTGTCCGTGTCTGTGCCTTGACAGAGTCGCCAGGCGAAGTACGGGCATGCATGAGCGGCTATCCAGACCTCCGTTGGTAGGTCCGCAAAGCGGTAGAACGCCTGCAGCACCCGTCCACACTTCTCGCGGCCGCGGACGTCACCGTACGATGTGTGCGTGCTGACCGTCGCCTGCCATGTCGACAAAAGCGCCAGCAAGCCCTCTGCAGAGGTGCAGGTGGCCTCGCCGATCGCCTCCAGAGCGCAGTCCTCTACCCAGTCCAACAAGCTCCACTCTACGCCGCCGAACCGAGTCGCTTGCACGAGCACACGCTGCATGACCTCTGCCGCAAGAGCGGCCACCGTCTCGCTACGATGCAGAAGAAGTGGTACGCTCGCTCGCAGCACCGCATCCGCCCAGCTGCCCTCTGACGTCCTAGTAGCACCACACGAACCGAGTACAGCGCAGTCAGAGAGTGAGGTCCCACGCCATGACGCGAAGCACTGCACCGTCGTCGTCTTGGTCAGCAGCACCGACAAGAGTGAGAGCGCATTCAGCACGACAGGCACACGGTCACAATAATCGACCACACAATCCACGAGCGACTGCATCACGTTCGGCCTTGTCGCTGTGGTGTACGCAGCCATGCGAGTGGGTTCACTGCACTGAGATGGCGAGCAGGCCTCCGTGATAGTCGCCGCCAGCTGCTCCAATGACTCTGGCGACGACTGGCACCACACGACCATCTGATGCAGCCAGTACAGGAAAAGCTCCAGCAGCAAGCCGTCCCCGCTGGCCACCCGCATGACGATGGTGAGCAAGGGCACGACCTGCCCAATGTGGTCGGCACACACGTGCGGCAGAATGTGCGGTCCAAGTGCCTCCGCATCAGCGCATAAGTCTGTCATGAGCAGCACGCACGCAGCGGCCTTCATCCCGGCGGTAGGGGAGGAGGGTGCGCGCGCGATGCTAGAGTGGACCTCGTGCACCAAGGACTCGGTGAGGCGCGCCGCCAACGCGTGCGCTGGTGCAGGGTCGTCAGGAAGCGTGCGGCTCTGCTCCGTGTGACCGTCCCAAGCGCCCTCGTCCATCCCAAGTAGCCACGGTTCACTCCCGCGTTGAAGCCGACATGACTCGCTTTCTGCACAACAAGTCTCCACCGCACGTGCGACGGTTGCCGTGTACAGCACGCGGAGCCAGTGAATGAAGGTGGTGCGCAGTCGCCTCTCCTCGTCCTCTGCCTCGTTCTCCAGCTTCAGCGAGTCCGGCGTGCACACACGCTGAAATAGCCGCGTGGTCAGCTTCACCAGTGCCTCTGCTTGCAAAGGCGGAATGCTCACCCTTGGATATGGTGCAGCAGAGCGCATCGAGCACACCAGGGCGATCAAGCGGCACAACTGGGTGAAAAGGATGTGTGGAGACCAGGCCTCACAATGGTCAGCTAGACACGTAATGCACATCCATTCGTCAAGCTGGCTGCTGTCGGTTTCGACGCGAGAGGAGGGTGTGAGACGCACATGCTGAGCGTTGGCGCACCGTTGCATGGCGTGTTCGCTGCAGCTGAGCGCAGTGAGCTGACGGCAAGAGGAGTTGTGAAGGTGACAACGACAAAGAAAAAAAAAGGAAGTGATGAAATCTGCGTATCTGGGTCTGCGTGTTGATGTCTCCTGGTGAGAGAGCGTGGAAATGGTCTGCTGGTGTTCTTGTTTTCCTCGATGGGCTGATAGTCTTGGGAATATGAGAGTGTGGGCGAAGAAGAGAACAAGAAGCGCGGAAAGATTCGAAAAAGTGGATGATAGGCAGTGACGCGTCGATGCAGCGTATCCCACATGATCACACGTCACAAAGGAGCATTCAACGTACGCGAACTAGCGTCTGTGTGCGTCGAGTTAGACACGACGGGTGGGGTGAGAAGCTGTTCAGCGGAGAGCTCGTCGACAGCGACGCTCACTCCACTGTCGTTTGATGAGAGAGGCCTCCCCTTGCAGGCAAACTAGTGATTTACGTCATGCTAGCTGGCCTGACTATCGTTTTTCTTCTTGTGTGTGTGTGTGTGTGTGTGTATGTGTGTGTGTGTGTGTGGGTGTGTGGATTTATGAGGATAGAAATGAAGACTCGGAGAAAAAAAAAAAGAGAGAGAGAGAGAACGCGAAAGGGAGAGAGTGTCAGCGGTCGCATGACATCATTCTCCCTCCATAACCCAGTGTGTGCGTGTCCGAAAAACCAGTATTCGCTCCCACACGCCCTCCTCTCCGTCTTTGTTTCCTTCTGAGCACGGGTGTGGATGTGCGCGTGTTTGGGTGTGCGACGACCCATTACTTTCGTTGGTTGATTGGTTCGTTGAGCACTCTTCTCTCGCTGTGCACTTCTCTTTTTTTTTTTCCTTCCATTTTCGCTCGTACCAATCACTGCAGTACTTGTCCGACACGCGACCCCTCGCTGTCCTGATCTCTCGCTTTGGGTTTGTGCGTGTGTGTGTGTGTGTGTGTGTGTGTGTGAGCACGACGGAGCACCACTGGGAACATACTTTTCGTTGTACGTCACAGTGCGCGAAAGCCCAGAAGGAGTACGAGGGACAGAGTGACAAACGGCGTCTAGAGCGCACCGAGAAGAACGCAACGGTACAACCTTCCCAGGCGATCACACTGCCAAGGGGCTCATCGTCCGGCTTCGTCAAGCACACGTCAATGGCGTATGCACCTACAAAAATATAGTTAGACGCCTCTGCGTTTGTGTGTGCCAGCGTGTGCACATGAGCCTCCAACGGGGTCACGCGAAAACACAAGCAGAGACAGGCATCGGGACAAACGCGTCACATCGCAGGAATGATAGTGAGACCGCACATCGGCTGCAGTTCCCAACGCAAGGAGAAACAAAGTCATGCCCTAATTCAGCAGCGTGTTCGAGAGCAGACAGCACCTTCCCTCAGCAATATCTTCCCTTTTTTTTTTTTTGGTGTTGTTGTTGATGCTCCCGCTGTTTTTGGTGGTCTTTGTTGTGTTGAGTTCCCTAGAAGAAGTTGGAGAATATCTGAGGTCTCTTCTTGGGCGGTGTAGCGCCCTGGTCGGTCTCGCCTTCCCTAGCCTTGTACGCCTCGAGCACCTCAGGATACGCCACCACGTAATAAGTGGTGCCGTAGTGCATATTGCGCAGCTCCTTGATCTCTAGGCGCGACTCCTGCAGATATTGTCTAATTGGTAGGTTCCACTGGCAGCCGTGCGTGTTGAACTTGTGGTCCTGAGCGAAGTAATCAAGGAACCAGTTCATCGGCTGGTAGGGGCTGCGGCCGTGCTCAAGGAGAAGGATCATACCGCTCGGTTTGACCACGCGCTGCATCTGGCGCAGGGCCATGACGGGGTCGTGGAGGTGACAAAGACCGAACATGTCGACAACGCAGTCAAACTCACCGTCCTTGAACATGTCCAGACTCTCCGAGCGCACACGCTGCACGTCGTACTTGGGATAGGCCGTCTTGGGAATGCGGTAGCGCAGTGTTTGCAACTGCTGAGGGTTGGAATCGGTCAGCACCACTTCGTGCACGGCGTACGGGTAGGCGCCAATGTTCTGACCGTGGCCGGCCGCCAGCTCTAGTACGCGGCCGTACGTGTTCTGCAGCAGCTCCTCACGCATCTGACGGATCTGTCGCGGCTGTTCGACCCACACGCGGAAAAATACCAGCGTGCCGCCCGCTGCGCCGGCCATGAGGAGAAAGCCCAGAAAAATCTTCAGGCGCTCCTTCAGCGGTCGCTTCTCGCGCTGCAGCCTAAAATATTCGCGCTGTTGGTAGTACTCGTGGTGCCAGAAGGGCTTCACGTGCTGGGGAATGTCGTCAGTGCGGTCAAAGACGTTCTGCTGACCACGTGCGAGGATCGGTGGCCCCGTCGTCTCCCAACTCCAGACGATGGACTCGGGAATTTCATCGCGACCCTCGCGCGCGAGGGCTTTGCGTGCTGTTTCCATCACGACGTCATCAGAGGGTTCAATGAAGCCGCGGTGCCGTGGGCGCAGAGCGGTGCTCGCGCTGCCATCTGCGTCTGTAGTGTGGGTGATGTTGGCGTCGACTGTCGGCGGCACTTCGGACTGCGCGCTGCCGTCAGAGGCGGTTGTCGACTTGGGCGTAGCCCCATTACCGGCCGCTGTCGAGCACCAGCGCCGCCCGCAGCACAAGCTCGCTGATGTCAGCAGCACAGCGCGGTGACCGGAGAGTACGCAGCGGTTGAACATGTCTCCTAGAACAAATACAAAAGAATAAAAACGGCTTTCTTTCTCACGACCCCAACCGACAACAGTTGAGACGAAGGGAGGCGGGGATAGACTGCAAAGCGTCAGGAGAACGTGGAGATGCGTACTTGAAACACACACACACACATAATAAAAAAAAAGTTGTGATGATATGCACACACGATGATACAAAGCGCCAGACGATCAGTAGAGAAAGGCACACGTTGAAAAGACACAGCAGGGAAACTAAGGGGTCGCACGGTAGACTACCGCTTGCGTCTGCGCATGCCCCCTCTTTTCGCGTCCTCTTCGCCACTAAACGTTGTCTTTCGCCTGCACGAGTCGCGGTCCTCCGAAAGATGCACTATGGTCCACAGCGCAATATCAAGCCTGACGTTTTTATTGACAAACAGGTTTGTCTCTGTGGCTTTGTGTTGGGATGTTGGGGGAGGGAGAGTGCTTGATTGACTCCAGTGACGTACCCACGCGCATTCAGACACTCCTTTTCTGGTTCGCTATTCTGCGTTGAGAAGTCAGTTTCACGGAGAATCAGTGGTGTAAGGTGATAACAATAGCTGAGCCAAACGAAGCGGCATCTACATGGCTCCGAGACGACTGCTCCATGAGAGTCACGTCATCTCAAACACGGGGAAAAGGAGAGAAAGAAGGAAAAGAGGTGCAGCTCGAGGAAGCGTACGGATGGACACGTACACGGCCTACGCCACGGCTAATACCTGAACCCCTCGTCGAAAGGCGTCACACCTTGGTTTCCGCCGCGTGCACCTTGCGCAGGTGGGTACTGGGCAGGCGGCGGGTACTGCGCGGGAGGTGGATACTGTGGCTGACCGGAGTACCCCGGATAGCCCTGTGGTGGTGGTGGTGGATAGCCCTGTTGTGGTGGATAGCCCTGCTGCGGTGGATAGCCCTGCTGCGGTGGATAGCCCTGCTGCGGTGGATAGCCCTGCTGTGGTGGATAGCCCTGCTGCGGTGGATAGCCCTGCTGCGGTGGATAGCCCTGCTGTGGTGGATAGCCCTGCTGTGGAGGATAGCCCGGCTGTGGTGGGTTTGGGTTGAAGGAGCCTGTGAAGGCGTACGGGCCCGACGGCTGCTGCTGCTGGGACATCTGCGTCGGCAGCGCAAAGTTGTGCAGTGGCTGCGGTGGGGAAACGTTCTGGTACTGCTGCGGCATCGAGCTCATCATCTGCGAATCCACAGTGAGCGGGCCAAACAAAGAGAACGGCTTGTACAGATCCAGTGGCTTGGAGCTCGAGAGTTGAGGCACCTGCTTAAACTTCTTCTCGCGCAGGATGTCGCGAGTCTTGAGGAGAATGCCCATGAAGTGGTATCCAGCCGTATTTGTTAGAGCCCACGTGAAGGCCTGCGTCGCAGCACCTCCCGCACCACTGCCGGGCGTGCGCACGTCCGCGCTCGTGCCTGCGTCGTCGCAGCCGCTGAACATGATCACATCACCTTGGGAGAAGTTGTCGTTACGCACTTGCTGCATGTGCGCGTTCGTGGCATTAGAGGAGAGATTCGAGCCGCCAACGAATGAATAGGGCATGTCCAGCATCGTGGCTGAGTGGCAGCAGTCAAAGACACAGGTCATGCGCGCACCCCGCGGCAGCGGTTTGACAAGAAGCTCGAAAAGATCGTCATCCAAGATGGACCCGTTGGTCTGGTAGTCAAGCGGGATCAACGTCTGGTCGTAGGCCTCCTGCGAGTCGGATGATGACTCTGTCTGACCGCCGTGGCCAGAGTAATGCAGAAAGAGCACGTCACCAGGACGCAGATCGCTCGTGAGCCAGCACATGTACTTGATGATATTATCGCGAGTGGGCATAGCTGTGAAGTTGGGGAATTTGGGGTCGTCCACCAAAATGCAACACTCGGAGATCGGAAAGGCGATTTTCTGCAAGGTACCCATCATCTGGTATACATCGTTGACGCAGCCCTTGAGTTCCGACGCCGTCCCGCGATAGTTGATGCCAATGAACAGCGCACGTACTCGGCCACCCGTGTACGGAACAGGGGCCCTGTACGGCACCACGCCGCGAATCGAACGCGCGTCGGCTCGCGCCCTGTCGATATTCACGCGTGATGGACGGTCTACCCGGAGACCACCACTGGAATCCAAAATGTCCAGGGCGATACTTAGCAGGAGGCCAGCCATGATTGCGCCAGTGAGAGAGAACTAATCCCGCACGAACGCGGTAGCAAAGCAATGAAAAGCGAGGGAAAGGCGCGACGAAAAGAGAGCCAGATGAGTGCGCGTGATCAATAGAGAGAGAGCCAAACGGGAAAAAAAAATTAGTGTTACCGACTGGGCAACGCAGCAAGAAGGGAACACACGAAAATAGACGGCAAGGGCGGAGGAAAGGAATGTGAGCACCAAATATAAGTTAGAGTCTGCAGTGGGTACTTGACTTCTGACATGTCGAATACACAGAGTACACAAGGTGGAGCAGAAATGGCGCCAAAGAAGGGTAGATGGGTGGGTTTGCGTGTGGCCTCTGAGAGACTGAGTCATCACCCGCAGAGGAGGTCTGTATCATAAACAGTGGACGACTCGGATTAGCAATCGGGTATGTCTGTTGCACACACACACACACGCGTGAACACTCGTTCCGTGGGAATCGGCTCAGCGGAATGTGCGAGGAAGAGGACATCCTCCACATGCCGCCTCCCGTTTGCGTGCACGCGTCAGAGAGCAGGGTAGTGCGAGCATGTACGGTCGTGGTTATCGTTTGGCAGTAGATGGCCCACACGAGAGGGAGTTGCATTCCGGTACAGTGCTACAGAAGCGGCACACGGCGAGGCAGAAGAAAACATTTGGACGCATAACGACTACAAATACCATACATGCGTAGACGCACTGAAGTTGTTCCTCAGCAAGAAGTTCTCCACGACAAAGCGACTCGTCGCGAGATATGGGCTTACGAGCAGGTGCGTGGCACGGCTGGCGATCTCGTGGCTGAGCAGCTCGTCCGCAGCCGCACCTGCCGTCGTCGGATCCGGCCTTTGAATGATCTTTGCCGCCCACGGTGAGGACTGCTGCTCCAGAGCGGTGAGCACGCCCAACGCCAGCGGCCGGGGCACATCCAGGTAAATGGCTGTGGGCTTGGGGACAGCCAGCTCTGCAGCCTTCACAATGGCAGCCACCAGATCCAGCGCGGAGGTCGAGCACTCTGCGAACCGCGAGCGTCCATGCGACTGGAGCAGCGGGTCACGGTCTGGTGCATCGCTGGTAGGGGGAAAGGCCACGTGAAGATACGCCCAGTGTGTGCCGCGCGATTTGTTGAACGTGACAGCGAGGCACTCCTCCGTGTATGTGGGCTGCAACTGTGCGACAACGGCCAGCACGACTGCGTCCTCACGCACGCGCCAGAACTGACTGGCAGCGACGCGTGTGTCTGTACGAGTACGCACCATGGAGCGCGCCGCCCAATAACTGTGTCGGCCGTAGTGTCGAGACGCGGCTGAGTCGTAGCTCGCGCACAGGCTTGACCACTCGCTCGTATCGCAGCCCTCACAAAAGCGCACGAGAGGCGTCTCGAAGAGGTCGTGTAGACGTGAAGTATTCGCGGACTCCAGAGAGTCGCGCGTACCGTTAAGGCCTTGGGGTCGTGTGAGGAGGCCCTTCAGCTCCATGCGCGAGTCATACATGAATCTGTTCTCAACCACGACTTCTGAATTGTGAAGCTTGTACGCGCAGAAGGCGGCATCCACCAATGTGTAGTAATGGGACATCAGACTCTGCGGACGGAGGTGCGCGGGGGCGGCGTTGGCCACGCGCGCTGCCCCTGCATCGTCACTGCGGTTGAAATAAGTAGGCCTGGCACTGTCATCGTCCTCCAGTGTATTCTCTGAGACTGTGAAGATGCCGGTCAAATTTTGGGCGCGGGGATCGAAGTCGAGCGGACGGAGCTCACTCATGTATGCATCATCGGCGGACGCGGCACTGTCGTCGGACTCCCCTTCAGGGGTCTGTAAGACAAGTGGATCCACGATGCACCCCGGCGAGGTGGAGCAGGCCTGCACGTACTCTTCGTACAGCTGGAGAGCATCCTGCGTGGCAGCGATCGCTGCTGGGCCGTCACCATGCGTTGCCGTGTGGAGTCGGCTGGACATGTTGTAGGTGGCGGCGCGGAGCGACATGAGTGTCGAGCGCCTGCCTTGTGCATCAGCCAAGTCCATCTCGAACGTCGCCGTCAGGGAGCTCAGCTGATCGGAGCAGCGCTGCGTCTCATTCTCAAGCATGTCAAATTCATCCTGTGTTTTCTTGTGCTTTCGTTGGGCCGTGTTGTAGCCCTGTTTCGCACGGCTGCTCACCTTGGTGCCGAACTCACTGAGCATCGATTTACGCTCGGCTTCACACGGTGCCTCCTCCGCACGCAGATTCATAATCTCCGCCAGCAGCTTTGACTCTTGTCGCTTGAACACGGCGGCAGCAGAGGAGGTGCCCATGTGGTAGCCACAGGCCATCAGCACAAGCACAAGGACAAACAGAGCAAAGACAGCCGTCCAGGTCTGCGGACGTGTGCTGCCACGTGAGCTTGGTGGAGGCTGTGCGCGACGGCGCTGCATCCTTCGATTGAGTCTCTTTTGTTTTTTCTTTTGTTTTTTCCCGGACTATTCGCACGAGTGTGCTTTGAAAACACGACCAGGGCGAGACCGAGAGCGCGGCAGTAGAGTGACAGGTAAAGCCACTGGGAAGAAAAAAGGCCGAGAACGATCGAGTCAGTGGTGGAGGAGCGTCGGGGATGAAGGAGCACGCATGAGGAGACAAGCAGGTGATGCGACCAGCTACGGGATCGCACGCTACTCTGTTGAGACACATGTGGCTCGATGTGAGCGCACACCACATGTACCGCGCATAGGCTGACACCAACACACGCACACACACACACAAACACACACATGTCTTTAGTGAGCCGAAGGCATCCTCACCCTGGGACATGTACAGAGTAGTTTGGGAGTGATGGCGATGGGGTGAGGGAACAAATTCATATTTCAGAAACAAAGAAGGCAGAGCATGGTGCACACGCCTCCGCTCCCCTTTACTTTTTCTTGCGTGTGCTCGCACGGGATTGTGCGTGTCCCAACGCGCTCCTGCGTCTGTTCCGCAATGTCTTCTCTGTTTGTTTGTCTGTTTTAGAATGCTCGTTCGTCATGTGTTTTGTGTTCTGTGTCAATTCAACGTGAGCAGGTGTATCTCAACGCAGCAAAAAGAGTAGCCACTTCTCAAGTGACGTGATCACGGGTGAAGCACCCACACGTCTGCTCAACAGCGCATAGGGCCCCCACACGGCCGGAAAGCCGCGCACTCTGGCAGCGTTGTCGTCGTGATTCTATTCAGAAGACCAACCTAAGAAAACGGCAAAGACGCGACAGTGCCGTGCGGGCAGTTAACCCACGCAGCTCGGCTCCTCACCAATCGGCACGTACGTCTCGCAGGCGTTGAGCTAGGCTTCGAGGTGCGAGTCACACGTCCGTGCCAACTTCTCGCGGATGTGGATGGCACTGCTCTTCTGAATCAAGTGCGGCTGGTGCAGTTGCGCGAGCTCAAAGGACTGGTGTAGGATGGGCAGCACCGTCGACGCCATGGCCCCACTCACGGAGACCGGGGTGAAGGGATTGAGTTGACGGGCCCAATGGCGGAGTAACAAGACGAGATCTGCCCCGTGCTCGACGAGGGTGAAGGTCGTCTTTGGGTGCACAAAAAAGTCGCACGCATCCATGCTCTCGAGTGCCTCCACAATAGTCTGGAGTGTCCACGTGATGGTGCGCAGCGCGACCGGTGCGTGGCGCGCATCGTCAACGGGCGTCTTCTGCATCGCCTTGGAGGCGCTCGCGGCACGCACGTAGGCGGCAATGGCTGCACAGACGCGCAGACTCGCCGCCAGCGCCACTGTTGGGCACGCGTCGAGTGCGATGAAGGAGTTGTGGACGCCCTCGCCGATGCTGAAAATACCAGGGTGGCGCAGCGCATCCTCACTGAGGAGCAGAGCCTTCACGCGCCACTGGATGCCCTGCGCGGCTTGCGATTCCACTGCGAGCCACACCGCGCCTGCGTAGTCGCCGCGCTGGAAACGGCAGGCGATGAGGTAGCGATGCACGTCCCTGTAGGCCTTTTCGCGCAGAAACTCCAGCGCCTCCATCCAGGCTAGAAGCGTCGAGCTCGATGGCATGGTCGCCTTGGCCTTGGTCCGCAGTATCACTTGATGCGTGCTCGAGGCCGACCAGAACTGGTGAAAAACATAGCATAGCTGTGTGTAGACTTGGTTATCGTCGACCGCCAGACGCGCAGCGTAGGTGCTGATGTTGTACAGCACCACAGGATTCATGAGGGGCGAGTACACGCCGTACAGTGCGGCGATACGCCAGGTCTGCGGATGTGCTGCGAAGAGCTCCACGTAGTGCATCACTAGGCTGTTGCGCTCCAGTGTGAGTGCGACCACCGAGCACGGCGCCATTATAGACGGTGCGCAGACGTCCGCCATGTGCGCGGCCATGCACATCAAAGCCAGGTGTCGCAGCGGCTCATTGTTGACCCCAGCCTTCAGTTTTGGCATCAACTCCTCCTCCGTCAAGGGGGAATCTTCATCCTCATCCGCGTCGTACGACGAATAGCCCTGACCATCCACCGCGCTGGCGGCGAGTGCCTCAACAGACCACGGGAACCTGTCTGCCGCCTCGCCGACTGACTGCATCGCCATGACCATGTCCTCGACGGTGTGTGTGGCAAGCAAGGCCTCAGCCACGTCGTACGCCCACGCCGCACGCGGATCAACCTCTGTAAAGTCTGTGATGGCTTCAGTGATGGCAGCGTGGACCTCGTGGAGCGACAGTCCGGGGTTTGTGATCGCACAGACGCCGGTGAGGTAGTCGAACAAACTAAACTTGGCATCCAGGCAACGCGCGCGGATGAGGGAAGCGTCACCGCTCGTCATGAGCAGAACGTCTAGGCACAGGCGACAGTACTCTTGAGCGATCGCCTCGCACGCAGACGATACGTCGGACGCGGCGTAGTCCTGGAAGATGCGCTTCGCCTCGTACGTTTGATCGTTCGCGTCCCTTCGCCACGCCTCATGGCTCTCTGCCGAGTGCGCATACGAGGCGTACATGAGCCGGCGCACGTCAGCCAACGCGCTCTCCACGTGGGCGGGCAGCGGATTGGTCTGCGCACGTCGCAGCATGCACACGAGCGCGTCCATCACATCCGCCATCTTCGCAAACGCACCGGCGTAAAAGGTTCGCTCCACGGTGTCAAGGAGGAACTTCCCAATATCGTACAACGCGTCCTCCGAGCAGGAAGGCACATTGAGTGCGCGGGCCTCGGCGACTTTTTCATCGACATAGGCCATGTCCACGAAGTACGTGTTGTACCAGCGCCGCACCATGCTAGAAGCTCCCGCATGGTCACCGAGGCCCGCATCGTGGATCTGCAGCACTTCATTGCACAAGCCCCACAGCGCGTTCACCGAGTGGTCTCCCCAGACGGCCGTGCTCTGACGGTACGCCTCTGCCACGGCCACACGGCTCAGCGCCGTGTGCGGCGGTCGCGCAGCAGGGATCGGCTTTGTCCGCATCACCTCAGCCGTGACGTCACGCGAGGCTTCCTCATCTGTGACATTGATGCCCTCCTCCACGTAGCGACTCTCCTGCAGGCGCATGAAGACGTCCACACAGTCCTGTACGACAGACACCACCACCGCGGGTAGTTGAGCCGTCTCTGGTGCGCGCGCAGAGTACGCTGTGACGCTCATCTTGTCAGGTGAAGGGGGGGAGAACGACGCGTGTGTGTGCGTGAGTGCGGTGTGGGGGGGTACGTCTTTGCTTAGCTCTACTTCAACAGCGAAGGCGAAAGAGGTCGAAGGGTAGGGCAGAGAGAAAAAAGTGAAAGGGTGATACTACGCGCAGTGCGAATCAGCAACCACCAGCTGGTACCCATGCGCGTTTGTGTGTGTGTGCGTGTGCCCAGTGATGTGGAGATACGAAAGAAGCGGGAGAAAAACAACAGAGAGGGGGAAGGACAAGGATGCGGATGCTGAGTGACATACGATTGGTACGAAGAGATCGAACACCAACACGACACGAATCAGGTCGACACTGTTCGCGGCGCCAGTGGTTCATGCATTTCCTAGTAGTGGGTGACATAGGGAAATGGGAGTGTGAGTCATGCAGAGGAACTGCCGGGCGACGCTGTGTGCCTCGCTTTGTTGTCTGTTTTGGGGGTCATTGTGTTGTTGGAATTGATTGTGGTGGTTGCATTCTCACGCAGGAACTGAGGGAGGCACACACACACACACACACATATAGGAAGACCACGAGACAAAAAAAAAATCGTGTGTGCGTCGATCAGAGAGAGGACGGGTTGGAACATCCAGAAAGATGAGAACGGTAGTCGTACGTCCCGTATCCAGTCTACGCGCGGTGAGAGGGATCGCGGGGGAGGCTTTCAGTTCTACTCTAGACGTGTGTTGGTGTTGGATCGTCCTACACACGTCATGGCGTGTGTCTGCCGACGGGCTCACTGTCATCTTCCGTCAACAGCGAGCTGCTGTTGGACGATGCGTTAGCCGAGCGCCGCTCGTGTGGATGGGAGAGCGAGGCAGAGGCCGCACCTGTGGTCCCTGCGCTTTTCACGGCCTCTTCACGGTCATCTCCACTTGCGTTGCGATCGCCCGCACTCCCATCACCGTCGCGTGCCGGAGACGCATCAGCGGTGCGTAGAATAGCGCGAGTGACATCGGGCGCGCAAAGGCCACACTCATCACCGTACGTCGCTGAGGTCTCAGTGGCTGACGGATGTCCCTGTGCTTCCGCCCTCTGTGAGAGGTGACCATTCGCTCGCGGCTGCGGTTGTAACAGCGGAGAAAGTGTCGGAGAGCGGCTCACAGCCGTTTCGCCCGGCGCCACCGACGAAGGCCGCGGCCGCTGTGGTGTGGAATTGAGACTGTCCGAGATGACTTCGGCGACGTCACGAACGAGATGGTGCCGATGCGGCCACGCCCAGATCGCCAGAACTGATACGCCCAGCAGACACACGGCGATGAAGATGTCTCGCAGAAAGAAGAAGAGAAGGTCGCCGACAGTGCGCTGGAGCACCACCGTCACCACAGCCTTGGCCAGCGTGAGCTGCAACACGCGTAGTCGTGTTGGTCGCTCCCCACTCACGCAGCGGAAGCTCAAGAAGAGGGCCGACGAGTACCATGGCATGACCAGGTGCAACGTGAGGCGATACAGCCTGCGGGTGAAGGGTAAGAAAGAAAAACCGAGTAAGGTGGAGAAGATCACGACATGGAAGACGGCGTAGCGCACGCACTCAATGTAGTAGCTCTTCACAAAGAGTGTGATCCCTTGAAGTCGCGTGACGGCTGTGTGGCGCTCTACTTTTCGCACCCACAAGCGCGCCAGTTTGCCAGCCGGTTGCAGAAGTGTGCTTGCGTCCTCGACGAGAGCGCGACGGCGACTCTCCTCATCTTCGCGCTGCATCAACGCCCTAATTTCATCGCGCATGCTCACCAGCAGAGCCACACTCTGCGCCAAGACAACGACGAAGTGGATGGTAAAGGAGGTCGAGTTGTACAGATGGAAGAGCGTGTAGAACACGCCGTTCGCCACAGTGACAAAGCGGCACCCCATCAGCAGGCCAGTGGAAGCCACGCGCACCCCTGAGGCTACGGTGTGCGTCACCAGACTCCACTCCCACCGCATCTCGCGTAGCTCCTCCTCCGCAACCCACCGCAGCACTGCGCGCGCGGGGGACACCAACGAGGAGCCTGACAGTCGACGGAGGAGCTCCCCGACGAGCTGGATGAAGACACCACTGAGTCGCGTCAAAGCTACCAAGACAAACATACCTGCGCGGAGCACAGGCATCGGCAGCACCTCCACCACAAAGCGCACCACGGTAGTGAGGCCCCGTACACACCAGACGGTGAGTTTCAACTCCGCTTGCCAAGCCCAACGGTAGGCTGACCACACACCCGGCACCAGCTCGAGCGCGTCCATGGTGCCTGCCACTGCGGCGGCCAGGGACTGATGCAACTGAGCGCCGACCGCGTACTCCCAGCTCGTGAGATGCGATTCCGACTCGCAGAGCCCACCCCACAGAGGTCTTCGTGACGTCGCCGGCGCTGGTGCGATCGACCCAAAGGTGTCCACAGTGCGCCGTGACGTGTTGGAAAACGACGAAGACCGAGAGGCTAGCGTGCTATTCCGCCCTGTCGTGGACGGCGCTGTCTGCATAGCGTCGGTGAGTGAAAAGTCAGCCTCCGGCGCGGGGCCACACACGAATCCCACGGTCATCTGCCACAGAGAAGCACCGCCCTGTTGTGCGTAGGGCCACACAGCGTGGATAGAGTGAAGAATCCACTCCCAAAGTTTCCCAAGCCACCCCCACACCACGGGCGCGACCTTGGCAAGCGCGCGGCCAGTCGGCAGCACCACGCCGTCCATGAGCTGCAACAGCAAGGCATGGAGCTTGGTGGCCTGGGCGGGAAGGACACGGCGCAGCGCAGCGGACACGGGCATGGCTTGGCGATACGCAGCCGGCGCGGCGACGGCCGCCAGAGCAGACTCCAGACTGCTGAGTTCCCTGGCAGGATCGAGGCAGTGAAGGGTGGAGACGGCAATCGCGTCGTCCGCACACGCACGTCCCGCGGATACTCTCAGTTGTGCGAGAGCGGTGCTACAGTTGACGGCCGCGTCGATGTGCACAGTGCACGTCGGTGTAGTATTTGTTGGCGAGGCGAAGAGAGCTAAGCTCACATTGCGCAGGCGCACGGACGGCGTGAGAAAGAGGCACGTCTGCCGCCGCTGTTCGGTCAGTGATGTGCTAACATCTGCAGGCGCGCCGACGTGATGGGCTTGCACCGCAGACGATGGCTCGGATGCCGGCGCTGCGCTCACAAGGCATCGCAGGCGCGCATCTTCGAGTCTGCTGTCATCACCCAAGAGAGCGATGCGGTCCATGTGCGGCGGCAAGGAGGAAGCCGTCGTGCCGTAAGACAGGACGTGCGTGTGGTCGCCAGTCGAGTACAAGAGCCGCGTGGCCGCGCACCGCGAGGCAGCCGTGGCTTCCTGAGGTGGGGTTCCAGCGCGGCCCGACGGTCTGGGAGGTGTTGCGTGCGACAGGCGCAGCAGTGGTCGTAGCCATGAGGGCGAGTGGCCTAATGTCAGTGCAGGCGGGTGGCCGTGGACATCGCGAAGTGACACGTGATCGTGGTAGATGAACTGCTGCGGGCCCTCCAGGCACGCGCCTGTCGCCTCCGTCAACGCAGACTGAAAGGACGCGGGGGGCAGCGCGGTTCTCCACCGCATGCGCTCACCAGCGAAATGGGAGGCGCACAGCGGTTCACACGAGGGTACGACGACCTCTACGCCGCGGCTTAGTGCGAGTGGGACGAGCAGAGAGAGAACGGCGAAGCCACCAACGCTAAGCACACGGAAGCTTCTCATCGACCAGCTCAAAGACGCCGCCACGCATAAAGAGAGTGCACAGACAAGAAGACTGAGACCGCTGTTGAAGCTCAGACAAAAATAAGTGAGCACAACGCTGGTGAGCAGAATGAGGTGCTCGAGTAACGGTGAGGTTGGCCTGCAGTGATAGTATGCGAGCACACGTCCACATCCGTACAAGCAGCCTCGCAGTGCGAGGAAGCTCAGTAGCGCAGCGCCGAGGAGAATAGGAGCCACAGGGATAGATGCTTCATCGACGGTGACGGCCATATTTATTCTTGTGGCCAATTTTTTAGCTTCCGTTGCTGATGTCCTTGCCTTGTCTATGAAGAAATAAAAAGATTACGCGAAACAAGGGGGAAAAAAAGATGCAAGAGCAGGAGCAACGTCGCCCGCTGCGAGACGTAAAGGATGCGTGGGACTCGAGGAAGGCGGGTTGACGACCAAAGAAGAAAGAGGTGTTGTAAAGTGTCACGGGAACGACTGCCAATTCCGCCTCACGCGCTCAGTGTACACACGATCGTTCGGCCTTTAAGTGAGCGTGTCGACGGTTGACACCCTATTGGGGGGTGCCAGGCCATGGGAGAGGGGTGGGAACAGACAAGGCCAGGCACCGCGAGACATACGCAACTGCGTGCCTGACAAGAGAAAAGGCCGACCAGAGCTTCTGAAGGGCCAGCGTGATCGTGTTCTCGAAGGTTTGCTTGTTTCGGGCTGGCTTTGCTGTTGTTAGGTTATGCGCGATGTCAGAAGGAGACGTGACGTCTGGTTGTCTGATCCTCATGTTCATCGCTTTACTCACACGAGAAAACAAAAGTCCTCAAGTCGCTATGATATACCGAGCAACAAGGAAACTGCCGTTAGGTGGGAGGTGGATGCCAGTGGGCACGCGCGCTTTTCGCGGGTTCATTCTGGCGCAGGGGCTACGATCAGTCAAGAGGAAAACAAAAGTGCGGGGTAAAAGCAACGCAGCGTGATGTACCTACTAGGCAACGATATGCCTGAGTGTCGTGCAGGTCAGCACAAAGAAATGGACGCAGTGGCGAGAGCACAAAACAGAAAAAGTAAGTTGGGTCAGAGAGTAATCGAGAAGAAAAATGAGTGAGCAGACGTCTTAAAGCATGTGTCGATGCTGCTTTCGAACGCATGACAAAGGGAGGTGTATATATGTGTACTAGGCGCTCTTCCGGGCTCGCTCTGATTGGACCGTTTGCACGATGCGCTGAAATTCTTGGCTGATCTTTTCCTCCTCCTGTGCGTGGCGCTGCTCCACTGTGCGGGTTGCTTTCGCAAGCGCCGCTCTGCTCTTCGCAACCCGCTCCTCCTGCGCGCGGATGGCTAATGTAGTGTCTCTCGACTCTGTGCTGAGGCGCTCTGCGACAGCGGTGTAGTCTTCTGGGTGTGATTGGCGCCACTCCACAACCTGAACAGTAGGCAAGGTCGCCAGCGCGGGGCCCTCGGCCGCATTGGTGCTCACGGAGAAGGCAGAAGAGCCGCGGCCCAAGTCAGCCAGCGGGCTTTCATCGTCGCTGGGCAGCCGCAACGGGTAGTCCTCCGATGCGTCCTTTGTGAGGATCTCTGCGAGGCCGCTGCCCCTCGCCCCCAGCAGCTCCGCCAATTGATCAGACTGTTCCACGTCTGAAATGATGAGGTGCCGAAGAAGCAGGAGCACCCGCTCCAGCTCATTGACGTCCTTGGCGTTGAGCGCATCCCGGAGACGGCCCAGGAGAACCACCATTGTGTTGGGGTTACACGTGCAGGCATCGAGCAGTTGAATTAGCTGCTGCGGGCGGACCTTCGTTAGTCTACGCATGGTGCACATAAGAAAAAAGGCAAAGTTGTCGCGAGTCTGGAAGAGACTACTTGAGTTCTTCATCCTCATGCGCACCCACGAGTTACTGTTGACAGCAATGGTGCTGATGAACGTCACCACCTCGATGCCAAGGGTAGCGGGGAACGGCAGAAGGAGCTCCTCGACATCCTCAAGCAGCGCGTTCAGGTTTTTGACGACGTTCACCGCACTGTCTGGGTCTGAGAGATCACTGTGCCCTGCACGCGAGAAATACCGGACTGACTCCTCCAGCACAATGCGCACAAGCTGCGGTGCCATCAGCGTCCCACGCACACGTCGCACTGTGGGCGACTTGCTGCTTAGCCGCATCTCCAGGGCCACCACACGACGCACAATGCCTCGTGTTCGCGCCACCACCTCACTCGCGAACCGTCGCGTAAAGCGCGGTCCGAACGCGGTCCCACTTGGTGCCGGTGATGTTGGACTGCGCGTGTCCTGCGAAATCAAATTAATCATGACGGACGGTGTGGTCGGAGACGCGCACGCATCGTCGAGAGTTTCTGCGGTGGACGGCGGGAGGCCATCGCTGCTGTATGCGGTGGGCGAGGCCAATGCGGGGACCACAGTGATACCGGTGTGTGCGGCCGTCGCCGCCGCCAACGCTGCGCCGGCAGAGACCGAGCTGCGCGTCTGCCCCAAGACCGGCGAGACCGCCTGCCACAGCCAGTGCAGCCAGTGCGTCCGGACGAGAGCCTCAGCGTTGTCGCGCACATCCACGATCTTTTCGAGGTAGCCGAGGCCAGGCAATATCACATCCTCCAGTCTCTCCTCCTCGCTCGCCGTACTCTCCGCGGAGCTCCCCTGCGCGGCCGCACCACTCAGCGGAAGCGCCGCGCCACCGCCATCGTGTGGAGTGGGGTGTGAACAGAGCGGCAAGGAGGAAGGCGGTGCGGAGAGGTGGGCCATGGTCGCCTCATGCGCCGTCCCTGGGTGCGCCGTTGAGCCAGCAGACTGCACAATCAGAAAGCCGAGGACACCAAGGGCTGTTTCCAGCGCCTGGGGCAGTGTGAGCGCGCCCTCGATGCCCTTGCCGCGGTAGGCGTCGTCCGACTGCCAGCGATCCTCAGACGCGCGCGTGGCGAAGTCTCGCTTCACCTCGAAGCTGAACTCGCGATGCACGACACGCAGTCGCCGTGAAATGAGGCCGGGTAAGTGACCGGGCATACTGGTCACCCCGAGCGCGCCCTTCGCTGTCGTGCGGTGGGAGTGGGTGCGATGTGCGCCGCTGCCCTCTGCATCGCCCGCACCCACGCCGGCACCAGAAGAAGAGGTGCTCAGCTTCGAGATGGCGCGGGTGTGACCTGTGTTCTTCAAGCGCGTGACCAAGGCTGCATCAATCGACTCGGTCGGTCGGAAGCTCTGGAACGCCATGTGAAAGAGGCAGTCAAGCGTTGGCAAGCGAATAGGCACGAGGGACGCGGGGTCTGTGATGGCACGCTTCAGCAGAGCGAAACCCTCACACTTGAGGAACGCCTCGCGCTGCTTTTTGGAGGTGTACAAGATGAGAGAGAGCAGCCGCAGTGTGTAGACACGGATGGCCTCGCTAGAGTGGTTGTTGCCGTGAATGAGTTCGAGCAGGAAGTACACGCCAGTTCCTTTGAAGCAGCTGCTGATCATGTCACACATGCTGGGGTTAGCGCGCGAGACGTCGAAGAGCATGCGGACAATTTCGGCCTTGGCCTGCCCCGCCGTTGGCTGTCTGTGTGTGGCAAGCAAGAAGCGCAGCGTGGCCTCCAGCTCCTCCTGTGCCTTACACAGCTTCTCGATGAGCATGACAACCGATTCAATGCACTCCAGTGGGAGGTGTAGACTGAGCGACAGCACTTGGAGGAATCGCTCAGGAACAGCCAAGAAAAGCTTCACGTTCTCCCGGACCAGCAGTGTGTCACTGAGCTCGCGGAGGATGCTGCTGGTCGTGGTGGGGTTGCGATTGAGGCGGTCAGATGGGCAGGCTCCCGCGGTGAGTTCACCGCTTACCACACGCAGTCGGTCCAGCAACGTGGTGATCACCTTTTGTGTGGTGGCGTGCGGGGCCAACAGCCGGCTTGTCGCACCGGGAATCGTGACGGCGGTCAGCAAGGTGCTCGGCAGGTCCACGTACGTGTCGGGCCACAACAATATCTGTCTATGAAGGGCGTCGAGGGCCGCACCGCCCTTCACCGCTTGCTCTCGCTCACTCATTGTCTGCGCCATGCGCATGGGAGTCGTCAGGAAGCAGACGCACAGTCTCGCAATCGTGACGAGCCTCTCTCTCTGCGGCGCCACCTCCAGTACGCGCAACGCCCAGTTCACGGCGTCGCACTCCGCAAAGACACTCTTCATGTCAGTTGAGAGAAAGGGGATGATGCCGTGCATGGAGATGCCCTCGCGCTTACCGACAAGGCTGCCCGAGAGACATACCGGGGAGCCTGGGAGGGTGGTGAGCGGGTCCGCGCCTTCACTGGCCTCGGCCGCATCCTCCTCCATCCGCGGGTCTTTGTGAGAAGAAACACTGCAAGTGTGATCCGCTTGTGAGGGTGGTAGCGATGGCGTTGTTGACTCCGCAGTCGGCGTTGTCGTCGCATCCCTTGATGTGACGGGGGCACTCGTCGTCGTCTCCGGCAGCGTCGCCTCTCGGCACCGCAGGGAGAGGAGTGTGTGGTAGTCCGCGCTGGCCGCTTTCGCCGGACCAGCCTCGTACAACTTGGTGATCTCAGAGTCGCTGAGACCACCGTCAAGCACATCCATACGTGCGACAAAGCCGACGAATGAGGTTTCCCCAATGAGGCCACCGAGAGCGATCTGCAAGCGGTGACGGCGGGACGCCTCCTTCGGAAAGGGTAAGCTGACGGGGATATCGAGGCGTTGCCCGTTGACGTACACGTGCGGGTCAACGAGGCCGTGTGTGAAGGCGATGTGTGACCACGCCTCCGCTGGCAAAGCACTGCCGGGGATGACCAAGAAGGTCGGCGTGCCGCTGCTAGTGCTGGTGCTCGCCCCGGCACTGCCCGCGGACGCCGCTGTCATCGATGCCATCGCTGTGTCCGCTGTTGCGTGGTTGACGCCGCCGTCTGCACTCGATGCCCTGCTGGAGAGGCGGAGCGCCAGGCAGCAGGATCGGCCGTTGGCGACGAGCAGCAGCTCGGTGGTGCCGCCCGCGTGATCGGTGACGGAGAACAGCAGGCTACCCTGTGGCCACACGCAGATGGGGTTAATCCACGCGGAGAAACTGTAGCCTGACCAGCGACCGACGAAGCGATGCACACTGCACACCACGCTGCCGCTGCCAGGGAAGAAAAGCACGTGCGTAGGCGTGTAGCTCGTGGCAACAACGTGGAGGAGCGATTCGACGAGGTCAACGTCAGTCTGGCAGGTAGGGCCTCTGCACATGGCCTCCACACTGTTCATCAGAGCGCGCAGCAGCTTCGTCGGAAACGTCAGCGCGGCGAGACTGGCGATGAAGGAAGAGGTGAGCTGTGCCGTGTTACTGCTCAGCTGCGCAGCCGGGGCGACAGTCTGAATCGTGCGCGGCGGCCCGATAGCCACGGAGGCGGTGGTGTTCGTCGCGTTCACGGGGTCAACAAAGGCAATAGTATTTTGTGGTTCATCTTTGTCAGTCGTGCAACTCGTGCACTCGGTGGATGTGTCGCTTGCGTCCGGGTACCCTTCGATGGCAACCCGCGCAGGGAACACACTCTCCTGCTGGTACGTCAGTAGTGCGATGAGCACGTTGAAGAGACCGTGGCTGGCGAACGTGTTCGAGGTACACGGATTGCCTGCACAGAAAAGCATCAGCGAGCAGACGAGGCTGCGATAGACGGTCTCTGCGTAGGGATTGCTGGTGTCCAGTCCCATCAGGCAGTTCTCAAGGAACGGGAGGCTCGCGATGAGAACTGGGCAGGTGGGCAGCAGGGCGGCGAGCATCCAGAGAGAGGGCGAGCCGCCACCTGTAAGGAGTGTGTCCCAGTGCACCGGTATCGGCTCAAATCGGCTCCCCAGTGACGAATGATGGCCTCCCGGGGTCGACGCGAGTCCGTGTGTGGCACCAACGTCTCGCATGGAGGATCCGGTGATGCTGCCCGAGCTGCCTAAGCTGCCCGTCCTCGCCGCCCCGGAAAAGGCGCGCAGGCGACATTGGGTAAAGCAGCCCTCCGTTGCAAGTTCCAATATCATTTCAACGAGCGTGGATTGCCAAAAATGAACCGTCTCGAGGACCACCACGGCTTCTTTGCCGGGTCCTACGCTCACGGAGCGCGGCAGTCGCGACAGTCGCTGAACGGCGCTCAACCAACACTGTGCGAGAGCCTGGGACCGTGTGCAGAGGAGCTGCTGTTTGTGCTCGGTCTGACCGCGGTACAGGCAACCAATGAGCGCGGTGTAGACGACGACGGCAGCGCGCTCAGAGTCCTCGCGTGTGGTGATCTCGCTTGAGGCCGGCACGCTGTTGTTGTTGGTACTGCTCGTCACGCATATGTTATTGCCGCTGCCGCTGTTGTTCGTATTATTGTTGGCCGTGTTGGTGCTCGGCGCCGAACTGAAGAGCGAAGTTGCAAATGCAGTGGGGCTGCCCGCACGCGATACGCTCGTCGTCGCTGGTGAGTTGGGCTGTGTACTGGCAGCACTGAGTGGTGGTAAGGAGACGGAGGATGATGGGGCCACGGTGTTCGTGAGCGCGGCGACAAGTTGATATGTCGACAGCACGTGCGCTTCAACGAGAGACAGCACAGAGGGATCATCGAGCCATCGTGGTGGTGCAGGGTTCAGCGCGGCGACGCTCTTGGAAAGCGCGTTGACAAGCAGGGTAGCTAGGTACAGTTGATGTCCCGTGACGCGCGGCTTCATCATGTGCGTTGGCGACGCGGCTGTGGAGGGCACTGGTAGTGAAGACGTACTCGTGTCGGTCGCGGGGACAGGCGGCACCTGGGCTGCCCGATCACCACTGCCGCTGCCGTCCCCTGGTCGTGGCGTCAAGACGGCAGGTGGTGTCTGAAGATCCGGCACGGCATGCACGTTCAGGTGGGGCAGGACGCCGCACAGGAGTTCCGTCAGCAGTGTCGGGTGTGTGCTGGTGATGGTCGTCAGCACGGCGCCGCAGCTATCTCGAAGCTTGCGTGGCATGGTGCTGCCTGACTGCACCAAATAGCGTGTCAGAAGAGGGACGATTTCATGCGCACTGAAGCACTGTTCTGACTCGGGCCCGGCAGTGCGACTCAAGACGTGGGCAGCGTCCAAAGTTGTGGCCATGGCGCTCTCCGAGAGGGACTTGCGCTCGCCACTGGGTGCGGTGGGGTCATCACTGAGGCCCAGCTGGAAGAGCAGCTCTTCACGGAAAGCCTTGCACCACGCATCCACGACGGACGTGTCCTGAACGTACTCCTTGCGCTGCCATTCTTCCTCGATCCCCCTGGACGTCGTGACCAGTCTGTGCTGGGAATCAGTAAGGTTGTCGAAGCTGGAGAGAACCCATTTCCTCAGCTTTTTAACAGTCTGCATTCGTCACAAAGAAAAGAAAACAAAAATCAAACAAAACGAGCTGCAAGAGATACCGAGACGAAAACGGTACGTGTGGGGTCAACCAACTCGACGTTTCTCTTTCTTGGGTGAGCAGGATTTATTTTGTGTTTTGTTTTGCAAATTGCAGAAGAGTTTGAAGGGGGGCGTAGTCTGTGAGTCTACACACGCGCCGTGCCGCCGAGTACGGAGTAAGTGTGTGGCGCTTCCTCGTGTGTGGCGCTTCCTCAAGAGACAGCTGAGCAGGACCGAGAAAAGTCGAATGGTGACGGTGGGCCCTAACGGAGATGAGGTATGATGATGATTCTTTGTACATGCACGGTGAAGATAAAAGGTAAGGAAGACACGCCTCCGACTAAGATGGACAAAAGCGAGAAAGCAACCAAGCCACAAATAAGAGAATGCACTTGTAGTGTGATGAGTCACAGAAGTTATGATACCTCCTGGCTTCTAATTTGTGTTCAAGGAGAATAGAGAAAAACGAAGGACAGGGCAGTGCAGAGTGGGAAAAGCAACAGGTAGGCGTAAGGTTGTCTCCGAGAGAAAGGAGGTCTTGTTCGCGTGGAGTAGCGGATGGTGCGTGGCAGTCGGCCAGGAAACAAGCGTTCGAGTGGGTGGTGAGCACAACTACATGGCTGCCGTCGGCACATGACACGTTCACGTGCGCGTATCGACGTCTCTGTGGGCATGTGTGCGTGTGTGTGCGTGTGTAGGGTGTACGGTGACAAAGAGAAGGAGGATACGAATGGCGATGGCGTTTTGAGAATAAGAAAAGGCACGAGTCACGGGCAACTCTCGTGCCTCTGTAGAGTTGTAAGATGTCAAGACACGCAAGGAGAGGGACGGAGAGACCAAACGCAGCAGAGCACCAGGACAGCGCGCAGCGATGGCGTGCGCTGTACACTGGCGTAGCGGCGCATTCGCCCGTTAGCACGCGACACAACAGTGGCACGCGTCACCACGCTGTTTCTGACGACCGTGAATTCTTTCGCGCTCTACTATGGCAGCGGGGTCTGATGCAGACGAGGAAGAGGATGAAGCCGTGTGAGAACGCACCACAGCATCGGGCGAGCCTCGAGAATGGGGTGTCCGCGGTGGGTCGCCGCGTGGACGGTTAATGGGATCATCGAACGGATCATGAACCTCCTTGGCTGCGGAGCCACGCGCGCGTGTCGATCGCGTGGGAGCGGGCGTGGAGCACGGATCTACCAATACGGAGAATTCATCGGTACTGTCCGAGCATGTGTGGTGGGAGCCTCTGCGCGCATTGAGCACGGTGGCACCAACCGCATTGTCGCGCACGCAGCTGTCAGGCGCCGGAGACGCCGTGTGTCGTGCTCGTTGTCGCGACGGTCGCACACGCGCGGCGGCTAGCGGCCACGCATTGTCGGTGTCGTGTGCGGCTGCCGTCGCCGCGACAGCATGCGATCGGCTGCGTGCACCACTGGCTGCCGCCACGTCCTCGTCCACCCACTGTCCATGCGATCGGCGCCGACTGCTCCGCCTCGTGCGAGTGTGTGTCGTGCCCGCTGTCAACGAACCGGGTGCCGTATGCTGGCCAGAGGGGCGCTGCCGGCTGTCGCGGTGCGGTGACTCCGGTGAGGCGCTGGCGGTGCGCAAGGGAAGCCTACATGACGACGAAGGCGCCGCATCGACGGAAGCCTCTGTGTGGTCCTCACAGTGACAGTGTTGTTGGTAGTATTCACCCGTTTTGAGAATCTGTGTGAGTCTGTCGCGATCGACGCAGCCAGCGCGAGCGGGGTCCAGCATGTCCAGTACCGCGTCCATGTCAACAGTGCTCAGGGGTGAAGAAGCCGTCATCAGCACCGCTCTTATATCTGCGCGTGGGATGGAGCGGGTGTCTGGAGCGGCGACGGCTGCCAGAAACTCGTGCGTATGAGCACGTGAGATGGTGCGCGGTGTCATGCTGACCTCATCGTGTAGTTGGTTGCTTAGTTCAATGAATCGATCGAGGGAAACCTCATTTTGACGAGGCAGACACGCGCTACGGCACCATTCTCTCACACGATTGGGGTGAGGAAACAGACCCAGCTCATGCAAGGCCGGTTGAAGGAACGCAGACGGGATGTAGGCTTCAGCCTCTGCGCCGCTACCGACAGCAAACAGCCTGAACACGCTCTTGGCCTCGTCGACGTCCATGCGTGCAGAGGCAGCGGGTGTGATACACAAGGGTGAGGCTCGACGCTCAATACTGGCTGTGGTGACCTCTTGGTTGGGCGAGAGAAGCCAGCAGGACGAGCGAATCAAAACACAGAATGGTGTACGAGGCGCGGCATACAGTAAGCAGGTCAGAGAGGTTGCGGAAAAATGAAATCACAGGAGACGCGTGTGCCACACGAGTGCGAGAGAGTCTGGTCGAATCTAAGAATTTATGTAATCGAGTGTGAGGACTACACCGCGCGCCAGCTAAGCGCGTCCGAAGTGAAGGGAAGAAGAAGTGAGGACGACAGAGATGAGGAGAAAAAGTGGACCCGCAGTGCGTATTGTTATTATTCGCACGATTTAGATGCACTGTCGACGTCGCACGCGTGCACTGATGGACAAGGAAAGAGAGAAGTGAACAAGCGGACGGTGTGAGAATTCGTTCTCGCTGTAGCAACAGATCATGACAACAGCGCGTGATTGGGAGAGAGACGGTACCACTGTTGGTGTACCTGTGCGCCGCCTCAAAGCACAGCGAAACGCAACAAGACGTCTGCTCTTGAAAGTGATGTCGATGCTGTCAATGGAGGTTTCTGCTCGCTCTCCATGTGTTATTGCGCTTGTCGTTTTCCTTGAAGATGGTATCAGTAGTATACCCGGTTGACGGCGTGGGATAAAAGCTGGAGGCGCCCGTGCGCGGTCGAAAAAAAAAAAGAAAAAAAAAGTAGCTTTGCGTATCAATCCGCTCTTCCGACTCCTCTCAAATCGCCTCCCTCATGCAACTGTTCCGGGCGAGCTATTCGCGCGAAGTGCCTCTACGCGAGACCGGAGCGCGGCGTGATTGGCAGCCATTCGCGCGGCCGCAACAGTCATTTCCTCTGCGAAGCGGGCGACGTCTGAGGTGAGGGTCTGTAGGCCTGCGAAGCACTCCGAGCTTGTGATATCAGCCACTGAGGTGAAGCTCTCCTGTTTTCGCGCCGCCTCGGAAAGCGCAGGCTCTAACCGGCGGAAGCGTTCCAGTAGCGGCGCCAAACGCCACATGTGATTCTCAATGTTGTGCATGACGCCAATCGTTTTGACGGTATCACGGAGTGCGTTCGCGCAGATCGCGCTTGTGGTCTCTGTTCGAGACGTGGTCGGCACCTCCTGGCGCAGTGCTGTGCGAACGAGGCGATTAAACTCATCGCACGTGTTTGGCCAACATCGGCGTGCACGCTCAAGACCTTTGGCGCGTGCCAAAAGCTCAGTGACGCTGGCGACAGAGCAGAGCGCCTGCCGCGCACACGAAGGTGTACTGGGTGCGCCAGGCAGCGCGAGCCTCTCGTTTACAGCTGTCGCGTCATCTAAAGACCGACGGATCCAGCGGGTCAGTGCATCGCACTCCTCACGCAGCACCAACAGCTGATCGACAGCCATATCTGGTGAAGAGACGACTTGACACCGTGTGACGTGTAGGACACATGGTGCGTGTGAAGCACTCCCAGCAGCGGCGGGTGTGAAACTGGTCGGCATGGAGGGCGGGACCGGCGCTAGTTGCGGTGGCACGTCGACGCCCAACGCGAGCTGCAGCTGTCGCAGCGCATCGGCTCTGTCAAAAGGCGACCGGCTCTCATGTGTACGCACCTCACCATTGGGTGCTTGGCGGATGATCATGTGAGAGGATGGCTGAGAGACGGCAGGCATCCCCGGAGACGGCGCGGTGCTCTTGGCGAGGAGGCCGTGTCCCTCGAATACTTCCGCATCCTCGAGTCGCAGCGGAAGGCCGGTCGGCTGTGTACGCATCACTCTGCAAGCAACGTGAGAGACAGAGACAGAGACCGACAAATTCAGCAACCTCTGGGTGAGTTCAGCTTTCCGTTAGCACGGCAACTGAGCTTTCGCGCGTGTCGTGATGGGTGTTTACCTAGTTCCGTTGGGCTCAGTGCACAAGCGGAGGAAGTCTTCTTAATGGCGGGTGTCAGGAGACGGCTAGCGTTTAGGCGGAGGCGAAGGAAAAGGAAGATGAAGCACGTGACGCGAGTGAGAGAGTGGGGAGAATGAGAGACGATCCGCTTTGATGCAGGGAACAAGACACGTGCTGTTTGTTTGCTTGTTTGTTTTTCAGGCGACCTCGGCGCGCTTGCGTTCCACCGGGGCCGAGAACACACGAAGAGGGAATCGGGAAAGCACGCGCGGCTACGCAGGTCCCCCGGATCGCGAGGTACACTCGCTATTTACCAGTGAGGGACGTTTCACGAGAGTAACGCTGCGATCGGTTAGCGCTCAAGACGGTGCTTGTGCGCAGTCTTGTTGTGGCGGCGGTACTTGCTTTTTTGTTGTGCTCACTGGCGATTCTATGCAATAGAGAGAAGAGAGCTCCTCGGTAAGGTGAAGAGAAAAAACAACCATCAGAGGATGGGAAAAGCGTCGAGAAGGAGAAGGGGGGAGGGACGAACGAGGGGGAAACAAGGCAGTCTCCTGGATGGGTCTCTATGTATGTCTGCTCGCGTTCTTTGCTACTTGGCGAAGCTCCCCCTCCCCCTCCCCCTCCCCCTCCTCTTCCACCCTCCCTCAACCTCTGGGTGCGAAAGCACAACCCGCCGTCGACAGCCTGTGCGAGCGCGCGTGGAGAGGGTGCCACCACACGTTTACGCCAACAAAGAGCGGTGCCGCTCGAGCTCTTGATCGCGTATGTTGATGGTCTCTTGTAAAGCTAAAATCTTCTCGTTGAGTGCGTGAATGGTATTTTCCTTGACTGTCATCGCAACGAGCATGCGTTCATTGATCTGACTCAGCTCCGCGTGGTGCTTCTGCTCCAGGGTGCGAGCGGACACCTCGTGCTCATGGGCGAGAACGTCGCGCAGGTGACGCTGCTCCTCCACACTGGTCTGCAGCTCTTGCAGACGCTTAGCGTGCTCATTTTGTGTCGCGATGAGCTTCTGCTGCCACGTGTTCTCCATGACACTCAGCTGGTTCGTGAACTGTGCCTCTAAACGCGCCTCGATCGCGCGGATGCGCTCCTGTGAGAGATCGGCGGCCTCACGGAGTTTTTGCATGTTCTCTTCCTGCTTCTGCTTCGCGGCGAGCGCGCTACGCAGCTGCTCGCGCACTAGCTCTAGTTCAACGCCCAAGCGCTCGTTGTCGCGCGTCAGCTGCGAACAACGCTCCCGCAGCAGGCCATCATTACCTCTTGAAGATGTAATCGCACGCACATGCTCCTCCTCCAGCTTTTGCACCACTTTGGCAATCGCGGTGTCACGCTCGATCTCGCAGCGGCGGCGCAGCGCCTCCTCCTGAGACTGGAGGTACTTGGCGTTCCTGGCCTCTGCATCCTTTTCGCGCGCTGTGCACTCGAGCATGAGTTTTTCCTTGAGGCTCTCAATCTGGCTGTTGGACTGCGCTGTGATGCGGGCCACCTCACTGCCCACCGCCTCGTGGAAGGAAGCCTGCTCCGCCGTCTGCGCACGCCGCAGCTGCAGCACCTCAGCCCCTAGGCGATCAATTTCCCGCTGCATCGTGCGCTTTTGTTCCGCGTAGAAGGCCTCCATCTCTGCCTCCTTCGACTCTGCCGCACGCCGGCTCTCTTCCAGGTGGCGGTGGACGCGGTTGGTTTCTTCGCGCAGCCGATCCTGAAACGCCTGCTGCTCACGTTGCAAGGTCGCCTCAGCCTCGCGCTGCAGTTGGGCCTTGACGGCCTCGACAGATGCGTCTTTGGCCGCGATCTGCTCGTCGCGGTGGCGCAGCTCGTTCTCGAATTCCTCGCGCATGCGGGCTTTCTCGGCCTTGTGGCGGTTGAGGAGAAGCACAATGTCCGGCTCTAGAGACTGCAGTGTGTTCTCCTTGATGCGCCGCGCCTCCGCGAGCTTCCACTTCTCGCGCGCAGCGTTCTCTTGCGCCTGCCACTTCGCCTTCAGCGTGCGGATGGCTGTCGTGTTCGCTAGTTCCAACTTCCGCTGGTCCTCGTCATGGCGGAGGATCTCCTGTCGCAGTCGTGACTGAAGGTCCTCCGTTTTGTCAAGAAGAGCGTCTTTTTCCTCAGCCCACTTCTGTGTCCGTTCGTTGAGTTTCTTCTTCGTGCTGGCGAGCTCGCGGCGGAGATCCTCGACATCGCTCTGTACAGACGCGCGCATTTCTTCACGCCGCTGGTGATCGAGGGTGCGGTAGTGGTCCATGCGCTGCAGCAACTCGTCATTCTGACGCTGCAGCTCGGCGTTCTCAAAGTGTAACGCCTCGATCTTTCGCTTGATGCCTAGGTAGGTCTGCTGTGCCGCATCCGACGTGCCCTGCTGCTGTACGTACGCAAGAGACAGTGAGTTCGTCATGGATGGGGTAGCGGACCGCGGACCAGTCGGATCGGCCGTCAGGGAAGACGGTAAAGACTCGCTGATGTGCTGCAAGGCAGAGGAGGTGAGAGGCACGCCAATGTAGCTGTCGCTGGCAGCGGTGTGGTCTGCACTCATCGGCTTTGCTGTGTGTATAGCGCCATCGAGGTAAGCAAGCATGTTGGCCACCCTCGCCTCATTCATATCGCGAACGTCGGAGCACCCGCTCGCCGTGGCAAAGGCCTGGCTCATGGATCGCGTGAAGGAGGAAACGCAAGCAATGAGAAAAGGATAAACCACGAAATTCGCGGCCGCACGAAGAAAAAAAAAGTATACACTACTGTGTCTGTGTATGTGTCTATGTTTGTAGGTGTGTGGGGGGGTGTGTGTTCGTGTGTCTAGCAGATCTATGTGTGTGTAATTGCTGATGTGTTCTCCTCGAAAAGTCGTATCGGCCGCTTTGCTCAAACAACGATTGGGAGTCTGCGTCGAGGTGTGCGCTCAAAGGTGAAGTGATCTGTTTGCTCAAGCGTGATGATAAGGAACGTGTCATGATCGAGAGAGATCGTGTGTTTGAGAGAGAGGTGTAGTGTGCGTATGTGTAAACACAAAAGTGAGAGTAAGAAGGCAGACCATGAGCCAGGGAACGGAGAACAAAGGGAGGTGGGGGAGGGACTCGGTCAAGGCATCAACAATACGGTGGATGCCTGTGTGGTGCACATCGGGGTACGTTTGTGGACACAAAACTTCTCAATACAAAAAATGAATGAACAGGTACACGAAGAGGGAGAAGAACGAGAACAGTGAGTGCCAAAAACAAAAAAGAAAGAGGACCAAATGGTTGTCAAGGAGAGTGTTGTCTTTTTTTCAAGCGCGAGGAAGCGTCTGCCACTCCATTCGCCAACAGGCCGATTCGATTCTACTTTACGGGCCTGGGACAACTTGCGCGAAGTTCGCGAAGTTCGGCCGGAGTTGGCGCATACTGCACACATAGCGCAGAGTTGGTCGGCCGTGTGGGCAGTTCCACGGCTGATCGAGCTCGCTGAGGTGGTCGAGGATGGTGCGCATCGTTCGCCCCGACAGAGCAGTGCCGATCATGATACTTGTGCGGCATGCCTTGGTGGCCATGGAGTGCCACACCGCGCGCAGCGGCTTCGTAATCGTACCGTACTGGACGAGCTGCTGAACAAGCTCAAGCACATCTGCGGCACTCACGACATCGTACGGCAGCACAGGAATGCTACAGACGACAAGCTTCGTCGCATCCTCTCCACGACGTAATTTGAAACCGTGGCTGGCCAGAACGTCGGCGTGCGCAAGGGCCAGCTCCACTTCCTCCACGTCCATGGCTACGGGCACCGGTACAACAAGCGGCTGCGGTGTGGCCACATACGCCCGCATCAGCCGCTCGTAATTGTACTTCTCGTCAGATGCGTGCTGGTCGATGACGAACAAATCCTGTCCTAGTCGCGCCATGATGAAGCCATGGTTGAACTGGCCGATAATCTGCATGTCCTTGAACGCATTCTTACTGAAGTACATGGTCAACTCCGCGTCCGTCTGCTCGCTCAGTGTTGAGAATGTCGTCTTGCTGCTCGCACGGGTGTGCGGCTGCGTGGTTGCGCTACACGCGTCGCAGTCTGAACGGCTTCCGTCCACTCCGTGACTGAGCGTGTTGAACGGAAACAGAGGGCAGGACCCGAGAACAGAGAGTAAGGGGAAACGCACCGGAATGCGCGACGCCTCTGGTCGGAGTGGGTTGCCGACGTCAGACAAGACGCGGTACAACTCTGGCGTGCCGGTCGTCGACTGGGCGGAAGACGGTGAATGGGTGAGCGAGGTGTCGCCTTCAGAGCGGTGGCGTTTCGGTGGGCCCCGGGACGCATCGCTGTACGTCTCCGTCACCTCGATGGTTTCTTCTGCCGACACCTCGTCAGCGCCATCGTCGCCGGACTCGTCACTGCTAGTGCCCGAGCCCATCTCTTCCGCCGTGCTAAAGAGAAGCGTGCTGCTACTGCGGTGGCCATGATGGAGGTCGCTCTCTCTTTCGCTGCTCTTCTCCTTGTCGGCCTCACCGTCCTCGTTATCCGTGTACAAGGAGATACCTATTTTGGGGAGTTCAACGGAGGCTCGTGGACTGCTGTTGAACGCGGAGTCTTCCCTACCGCTGACCAGAGCCGTTGCAGCTGTTTCCGCCTCTTCACCTTTGAACACAAACTGTGTGAACGCCGTCGCAGAGACTGCTGTGCGCCGGGCTCGAATCTCCTCCGACACGCGCGCGTCAACGGCTTGGGTCATGGCGATGCGCGCCTCACGCGTGAGCGGGGCTTCCTCGTTCATTGTGCTAAACTCACGCAACGCTGCGCGGTGGAGCTCCTCTGACAGCACAGGTTCCTTCGCGAGGAGCACCTTGCGCTTGTTGGGGGTCAGGTTGACATCGTAAGCCACCGTCTCGCGGTTGACAGTGAGGCACAAGAAAAACGCAACAGACGCTTTCTGAGAGCTGTTGGGCAGACATTGCACGAACGCGTCGTTGATTGCCTTGGTGAACCCCGGTAAGTCAACAAGTCGGCCGTCAAGAGCGAACACTTGATGGTCGGAACTCATGCGGCCACCACTGCTGACCTTCGAGACGAAACCGGTGAAGGTACCGAAGGTGCACTCCCAGCGCACGGCCATCATGCGCGAAAGGCAGAGGCCCCCGTATGCCTCGGTAACACTGCGCTGCAGATCGCCCGACCCAGTAAACGACACGAGCGAGATCCACGCACCCTGGGGAGGGTCCTCCTGGTGCTGCACGACTAATTTCACGCCCGGGTGGGACACGGCGTACTGCTTGGCAAGCTGTGCCGCCCGCAGCACTTGACGGCGGCCGTTCTTCATGAACTCACGGTGCCGCACAGGGAGGTGGCTGAACAGTCCGTCAACGGTGACTGTTGTACCGATGGATAGCCGCGTCCGACTGCTGGCGCTGCACACTGCGAGGTGCGTTGTATGCAGTTGTGGGTCGTACGTCAGCTGCACCGAGTGTGGCGCGGTGAAAGCGTTCATGGTCTCGATGGTGACGTGACTGACGTGCGCGAGGGAGTGCAGAGCCTCGCCACGAAAACCGAGCGAAGGATCCCCGTTGGCATCTCCCACCACAGCCTCAGGTCGGTGGATAGGCACGTAGTTGGCAGCCTGAGCCCCGTCATCGTCAAGGCTCATCTCACCGTTGACGCGTTTCGTGGTGGCGCGGCTGGCGAGCAGCGGCGTCGAGGCACCTGGTACGATCGCGCCTGCCGCGCTGTCGACAACATCGGGGCCTAGTGGGATGCCGCAGCCATCGTCATCGACAACGATGCGATCCGCACCAAAGCGTACCAGTCTGACCGTGACGGTGGTGGCACCAGCGTCGAGCGCGTTCTCCAGTAACTCCTTCACCACGCTGCTCAGGTCTGTGATCACTTGTCCAGCACTGATCCTGCGCGCACTGCCGGCGTCAATTCGTTTGATGCGAGGTGCGCACATGCTCGACGAGGAGAGCATCGGTAAAAAAAGGGCTCCTAGTTTGTGCGGGACGTCTATAGAAGAAGAAAAAAATTAAGTTCTCTATGGTATTACGTCGGTCGCAAAGAGAGAGAAACGCGTGCGGCGTGTCAGCTTGCTCCGCGGTCTATCTATATGTTGTCCCTTCATCGTGGGGTGCAGCGATGAGAGCGTTCATCGGAGAGGAGGCAGAGACAAAAGGTTTGAAAAGAGAAAACGGAAGACAGACAAGGGACGCCGCGTGCACGAGCATGGCAACGGAGGACAGAGAGAGAGAGAGAGGATCGCATAGTTGTGAAAGCAGACGTGAAGTGGTGCACCATTGCCGTTCAAGGGGATGCGTCATGTTTGGTCGACGGGGAGATAGCCTCTCCCCTGATGATTGCACAACACGGAAGGCAAGAAGAGCAGAAACGGGAAATAGGAGAGTTACTTCGGTCTCACTCTTCTTGTCCTTTCGGCCACCCCGTGGCTGAGCAGCGAATCCTGATTGAGAGACAACCGCAGCGCTGGTGTGGCGAAGACAGGCGAGTGTGAGTTGCCGGCGTGCATCGCTGCGACTCGTCACGGGTGTCTATGTGTGGCTGAGGGAAAGAAAGGGTTGCCCTTCAATCCTTGGTTCTGCTTTGTACTTCTCTTGTTGTTTTTGGGTCAGTAAATGAAGAAAGAAATGCGACGTGTGTTTCAACTAAATGGTCGTGCGAGTGGTGTAAGCCAGCTCTCTAGTCCATCTGCTGCATGGCCTTATCCGCGGAGGTGACCTTACCCTTGCCCTTGTCGGACTTGGTGGAGCGGTCCTTGCGCTCAAGGATGGCCTTGCGGTGGTGGGAGAGACGCAGCTTGGTGATCTCGACGTTGGAGGGGTGGATGCCGACGGGCACGGTGGTGCTGTTCGCCTTCTCGCGGAACACCTTGTCGATGTGAATCACCCACTTCAGACGGTAGCACGCCGTGACCTTGCCGGACATACCCTTGTACGTGCCACGCTTGACGATGACCTCGTCGTCCTTGCGGACGGGCATCGCGCGGACGTTGTACTTGGCGCGCAGCTCCTTGGAGAGCGGTGCGCTCATCAGAATACGGCGCACATGGCTGGGGGCCTGGAAGTGGGCACGGCGGGCCTTGCGGCGGGAAGCGCACTTGATGCTCACCATTTTTTCTTAACGAAACACTTTCGTGCGGCGGGGAAAACACGTCAGAGATGAGAGAGACAAAAGCAAAAGTTCAGAAGAGTTGTGTGAGGAGTACGAAAGGTGAGAGAGAGAGTCAACCGGTGGTAGGATGGGGATAGCAAGAAATGTCGAAAGAGACCATACGTTTTGAGCAATGAGGGAGGGGAACCGCTCAAAGGAGAAGCTGCGGGCGAAAAGAAAGCGCTCGCGTCTTCTTTGTGTCCTGAAAAGCACGCTCAGTACGATTCGTAGCTGATGAACCATATGTGTGCTTGTGTCGTTTCCTCTCACTTCTTCGTCGCCCCCCCCCCGTTTGTTTGCTTCCGTTGTACGTCTGTCTATGTCTGTGTCTGTGTGCGTGTGTGTGTGTGTGGTGATGTCTAGTAGTGTCGCAAATGGCAAAAAGAAAAAAGGATGAATTCATGTCGCGGGAGATGCCCACCCAGAAAACCAGACGAGAGATGGAAGAGAAAAAGAACACAAAGAGGAGTGAGGCTGCGCATTCTAATCTAGGTAGCCTCTCTCTCTCTCTCTCTTCTTTTTTTTTTTTTTTGACATCATGTTTGTTGTCCTGTCTCTCACTTCACGTGGTGCCATCTAACGAAAATTGGGTGTGCGAAGTGGGCTGAAACGGTTGTCGTCGTAGTACCGGCTTGCAGAGGGGCCGTAAAAGTCGTTGATACCAGGCGAACGTTGGGAATTCGTGAAGCCAGCTGCGCCGTCCACACGCTCCTCCATGGGGTAGTCGGCATCGTAGAAGCCACTCCGCCCACCAGGGCTAATTCCCGTTGATGGCAGAGGCACGGACGTGTCCACGTACGGCCTCGCCAAGCTGAACGGTAGGGCGTTCGGCTGAAGTGGGCGGCGAACCTTGATGAGCTTGACGATGAAGAATGTCCACACACGCAGCACAGAATAAAAAATGGATACGCACGTGAGGCAGAAGGTGAAACCCTGCAAGACGTTGGCGAACTTTACCATCCAGACGATCTTGGTTTCAATCACGAACATGGGGATGTCAGAGAAGAGCAGGTTGATGAAGATGCCGTAGATGCGGCGGCGTTTGGCAACCTCCTCTGGCTCTGGATATCGCCAGGCCCACATGTAGTACACGGACGCTGCAAAAAGGAAGAAACAGCAGGCCACGACTGTCATGGCCACGTACGCGGTGACGAGCGAGTTGCCAATGAGGGGGCCCTGGAGATGCACCCAATTACAATAATTCGCCACACAGAAGAGGGGGTGTAGAAAATGGATCGCGAGCGTCAGCAAGGTGACAAAGCGGCAGGACCCACCGAGGCGCTCGATGCAGTGGAAGTCCATGACAACAATCGAATCGCACAAGACGTCTTACTGGTGCAGCGGCCGAACGAAACGATGAAGAGAATAAGAAGAGTGTGTGTATGTGCGCAGTGGTGCAAACCCTATCAGACTCGCTTTCTCCACAAACGAGAGTCAAAGACGCGAAATAGGAAAGGGAAGCTGAGGAGTAGGACAGAAGGCGAAAAGGACAAGGGGTGAGATGGAGGTGTATGATATCTTGTACACACACATGGGTACGTCTGCGACGAGTCAGCATGCCCCATCACTATAACTTACGTTCTTGTCGTCGTTGGGCGTTCTCGCTCCTCATGTTTTGCACGCATGCGCGCGCGCCTTCGAATACAAAAAAAAAATGATAAGAGAGAGGGTTGAAGGTCGTCACTGCAGTTACAAGCGGATCACTGTGTTCTTGGATAGATAGATGTTCATGGATGCTCAGTGTCCGAGCTTCTATCTGAAGAGAACGCAAGCGCGTGGTTTCACTTTTCTCTTCCTTTTTACAACTCGTCTATGTGTATGTGTATGTGTGTGTGTACGTTTGCGATAGAACAGGTGCCATGGCTAGTCTATATGTTGGTCCGTGATCACACCGTCGTGTTGATCCCACCTTGCACGCGATGTGCAATCAATGAGGCGTGGTTTTGCTCAAACGTCTGCTCCAGCTCAGAGAGGGGCTCACGTAGCGCAGCCTCCTCCGCCTTCAGTCGTTCAATCTCTTCCTGTAGACTCTGCATCTCGCTCGCCTGGCCATCAATAACACCGCTCAGCGATTGGATCTGTTCGGCGATGAGGTTGCGATCTTGAAGCGCCGCCGCTTCCTCCTTTGTCGCCTCAGCGAGAAGACGGTACAGCTCTTGTACTTTGGTCTCCATCGCACGAACAGCGAGTGGCACCTGCGGTTGTCTGCGTGTCCCCCTCTTAGCGGCGATGGTCGATCGAGTCGCACTGGTCGCTGACCCTCCACGAGCGTGATGGGGCGACAGGCCGGTGGCACGCGTGCTCGTGCTGCTCAAGTCGATGGCTGACGTCTGACGTAGCGACGAGGTGGACGCAGAGGCAGCTTCGCGACGCCGGGCAGCCTTGGTCATGACGTTGTCCGCTGCTTGTGACTGGGGGACGCCATTAAGCATCGATAAACGCGGTAGTGTGAGTGCCAGGCGCGCTACTGTGGCGTCGTGGGCCGCGTCAAGGCACAGGTTGTCGCGCATGTCAAGCGTGCGGAGCGCCTTGCAGCCGGCCAATGCGGCCAGTTCCTCCTCAGCCACAACCTCAATCGCGTTGAAGGAGATCACTAATTTTTGAAGTCGCGTGAGGTTCGAGAACGGCGCGAGCGAGTCGATTTCGTTGTGCTGAAGGTGCAGCGTGGTGAGGGCACCGCTCAGTGCCGCACAGCCAGCACTCGTAAGAGCGTTGTGGCTGGCATCGAGAACCTGTAAGCGAGGGCACTGGCGACCCAGAGTCGAGAGATCCTCCAGCTCATTATGGGATACGTTTAGCTTCATCAAGCCCGATGGCAAACTACTGTGCCGCAGTGTGTTGAGCGCGTTGTGTGATAGGTCAATTGTAGTGACGAAGCGCAGCGATTCACCAGTGCGGAAGAGACGTATCGAGTTGTTAGACAAGTTCAGCGCGTCAACACTCGTGGCGCTCCGCAGAAGTGCATCCTTTTGCCCGCCCGATGCTGGACCGTCCAGCACCGTCGCATCAAACAACGAAAGACCTTTATTCGCAAAATCGAGCTCCATTTGATGGAAAGGAACGTTGAATGTCTCTAGTGATGTATCTGTGTGTATATGTCAATGGTGTCTTGTGCGTCAAATATGCCGCAGCTGAGACCATAATAAGAAAAGAACGATAAAACGTGTGAGGGGTGAGAGCGACGCGTGTGGAGAGAGATGAAAGAAATAATTTCGAGGTGGTAACAAAGCGTGAGCAAAGGCAGCAGACTTCTGTCGGTGCGTTGACGTTCGATGCATGCGGATGGGTGGTCACGCACACGTGCCCACTTCCTCTCCACGACTGGCACGTGAGCACGCGAGGTGTACATGTGTATGGGTACGTGCTGCCACCGTGAGGCATGAACGTCTGAGAACGCTGGCAATGTGTGTGACTGCGTCCGTTCAGTTGTTCAGGAACGCGCATGATGCACGTCGCACTGCAGCCAGCGACTTCTGGTGGCTCTCGCTCTCGCTCTGTGGTGTGTGGGTGAGTCTCGCAGGTAGGCTCTGTGGTGTAGCTGCATGACGTTTTTTTTTTTTTCGAAATTGTTTGTGTTGTCCATAAGATTACTCGTGTGTATGTGGGTTAGTAGTTAGGCAGAAACAAAGAAAGACGCAAAGTCGAAGCGGACCAAAACGCCGCTCCGTGTACAACAACAACAAAAAAAAAGGGGGTGAAACCAGGCCAAGTGTACGGGTACGCACTACGTCGACTGCTTCCAGACGTTCAGGGTGTTGCTGCCGATGCAGGTTACTAACGTGGTGGGAGGAAACCGGGAGCCCGCAAAGGAAACCTCCTCCTTAATAGCGCACGTGACCCCAAAGTATGACTCCATCAGCACCAGCGCCGACACTCCACTCGGTGTCAACTGACCGAAACGAACAGTCGACACCTCGTCCGGACTCAAGGCCATGAGCATCAGAACAAGCATTTGGTGATGGGCGTCGACGCAGCCGCCATCGTAAATCTGGTCAAGGAGAAGGTAGCCCGCCCTCTGGCCCACGTCTTCAGGGGATTCATGCGGCATCGCGATGGCTTCTTGAGAAATGACGCAGAGCTTGCTCGTTGTCTCCGCAACGAGGATGACGCCGTAGCCGCTGGTGCTCTCGTTTCGGTTCGTCTTGCTTGTGTCCACGTCTGTCACGACGTAGACGTCCGGGATCAAGTTGAGCAACACGCCCTTTGCACTGGTCGCCGCGCGCTGGGGGAGATCAGGGGCGGTGCGTGAGGCGAAGGCAATACCACGCACCCGACGCACGCGGCCGTGGTCCTTCGTTGTGGCACTCGTCAGTTTGCGCACCGCCTTTACCTCCAGCTCTACCGCGCCGCCACCTCCGGGCGCCGCACCACGGCGAATAATGCGGAGATGGCACGAGGCACCGAACAACTGCAGCCAGCGCACCGTCACCGTGCGGATTGTGTCCACGGCGAGATCGAGCTGACCCTGGGTCGCACCAATAAACGTGATTTTGGAGTCGTACTTGGCGAACGGCAGGAGCAGCACGGCGGCCTCAATTATGTACGTCACGCAGCGCGCGGTGGGGACCTCATGGGAGAAACTTCCACCAAGGATCATCCCTGGATGAAATGTCAGCACCGTGTTGTTCTCGGTACACTGAAACGTCGATCCGCTAGTGACACGATCTAGGAACTTGAGAAAGTTGGCCTCGTACGCCTGAACGCCCATGGGATCCTCATCACCGTGAATGCTCGTCAGACGCACAGGCTTCTTTGAAAGCAAGCTGCAGACCAAGTGGTGCCGCAGCAGACTGCTTCCTTCAAACTGAAGCATGACAGAACTTGGAGAGAAAAAGGATGAGGAGAGGCGGTATGTGACAACACATTTGTGTTGTGCAGTCGAAGGAGGGTACAGAAACGGGAGAGAAGCAAGAAATGTGTGTGCATGTGCGCCCATGTTGGTGGTTAAGAGAGCGAGGTTTCGTCATCGGAAAGCAAGAGGGCGAAGTCTGAGTCACCAATTTCTCTTCGTTGTTGCCACACAAACGGGAACAATCAGTAATTACTTCCCAACCTCCCCCGGTGTCTGAATTCATGAGAGTGGACGAGGAAATGAAGTGAAGGAAGTAGTCAGCCACATTCTCTACGCACAGCGCCTATGCGTACGTGGTGCCGTGACTGTGCGGAATGAAGCACGACAAAGAGCCTCGCCTTGCCCATACCATCACGCGCAAGACGTGCTGCTCCATGCGCATCCGCGAGAGAGAAGTGCTTTCGTAATCCTCCACACACTTTATTTCTGTTTGTATTTTTTCTTTTTGGCATATCCTGTGGTCAACTGTCGCGTGTGAGACCGCCAAAGACAACAAGGTCGGGCGAGTGAAAGAAGAAAAGAGGAAAACAGGACAGACAGAACAGACAGCTAAACAGCTAAACAGCGCATGAAATTCACCATCACGGCGCGCGCAGCTCGACGTGCGTCGTCCCGGCAGGGACGAGAGATACCAAACGCTCTGGTTGCTGTTGCTGTGTTTCTGCGTTCAATCCTACTTATTTTGGTGTTGCTGTTTTGCTGAGTGGTCGAAGAAGACTAGAGCAAGTAAACGCGCTGTCAGTCCAGTGCTTAGCGAGGATGGGAGCGCTTTCCTAAAAGAAAAACCACCTCTTCGCTTTTCGACTGCTTGTCGTCACATGGTAACGTTTCTCGTACACTAGACGGGCGCGGGCATCGGACTGGATCAGGTCTTCCGGGTTCGCACGGGTGCCGAATTTCTCCGCATCGTAGCCGCGCGACACAGATTCGTACAGCTTCCACGGCATCGCCACAATATGTGATTTGGCCAAGGTGCAAAGCTCGCCGCAGTCTTCAATGACGAAGCCACGCTTTGGCGCGTTACCGTGCGACGAACCAGTATGGTCGATGCGCTCAATCACGTTGTAGCCACCAATCACCATGCCGAACACCTGAGGCTTGTAGTCGCCAGAGGAGGTATGAATGGCAAAGTTGGGGCTCTCGCGATCCGGCCCGTACGCGATGGCCGACAGGCAGCCGCGCCACGACCCTCCGCTGAGCTTTTCAGTGGGCAAAAAATGAGAGTCAAAGCCGGAGACGTCGTGCGTCATTTCACGGCCGTCACCGAAGATGAGGCAGTGACGTGGCACCAGAGCGGACAGCCTCATGCCGCGGAACGAGTCGCCGTTGCCGCCACTAGCTGTGCAGCGGCGGTGAAAGTACTCGCAGTATAAGGGGCAATCCTCGTTGAAGAGGCCAATCACAACTCTTCCTATGTCCACACCATCCTCGGAGATATCAAAGTATACGACGCTGCCAATGCGCAGGTCAGACGGCACCTTATCCACGCCACGCATCACACGCTCGCTCGAAAGCTGTGTGAGGTAAAAGACATAGAGAATAATGAACACAAGAACAAAGATACCAATGCGCAGCGCCATGAGGATCATCCCGTACTGACGGGCGTGCTCCTCACACCAGGCCATCATAACAAGTTCAATGTCCGTGAGCACACGCTGAGGGAGTGGGACCTCCTCGATCAGGGAGAGTGGCTGGCGTCGCAATCGCGTCAGCGAGTTGCCTTTGTCATCCTTCACTATCACAATATCCTCCTTAAACCCTTCATCGTCCTGCTCTGTACGAGTCTGCTCCGGGTCGCTGGTCGTCTTGACTGCCGCACCTGATGTGGGACTGCCTTCGTTGGTCCACTCGCGGGAAACGCTACTGGAATCCTTTGACTCCCACAATATCCGCGATCGGTGCATGCCCCCAGACGACGACGTCCCAAGCAGAGGTAATGTTGTTGTTGCGAAGGATCGGTACGCATTGCTGGTGCTGATAACAGCGCACATGCCCACAGGTTGCGTGGCATGCCCCAGAGATCGAAGCGTGCGATGCAGGCACGTGCCAGTTGTGCGGCAGAGCACGAGCCGTTGGCGTAATGTGTGCATGTTGTGTTGTCCTGCTTGTTTTGTTGTCCTGGGAGTTCTCGCCGCGTGTCCTTCTGCGTCTTTTCTACGTACTGACGAAAATAATTTTAAAAAAACGTAGGATTGAGAGGTGATACAGTGGTTTCATTGACAAGTTGGTTTACGTGAACGGGTACAGTAGGAGGGAGAAGGGGGAGAAGGCCATGGGCGATAAAGTATGGCGAGTGTTGGGCACAGTAATGCTTGGCGACGCACATTTTGATCATCATTGCGGCTGTTTCTGGCAGGGGGTTCGGTTCTCGCAGGCAGACGAAGACGCACCACAGGAACAGAAGGCGACAGCGCCACGAGCGAGCAGAGCACGTGGCAAGGCCACACTTCGTCACGCTCCACCGTTCCCATGGTGCACGTCTATGTTTTACCAGATGGTTCAAGCGTGGGCCGCATCAGAGATGAACAAGGAAGTGTGGTGCGACCGCGGTACGAGAGTGTCAACGCTCCTAAAATGCGCGCGTGAATATAGGTGCGGTGGCAAAAAAAAAAAAAAAAGATACCGTCTTTACGTGCGACGCAAACATGCCGCCAAGACCCTCGTTGTTCCCCTATCTTTTACCCGTTCGAGGTGTCATGTTTATCAGTGAAGGTTTGTCTTTGTTTTGAGAACAGTACTATGGACACAAAGATGAGCCGAACAAGATCAAGATCAATGCAGACGCAGCTCACGAGAAGAAGAAAGGGGGAATTGAATGCGGAGGGCAAAGGAATCACATCCTCATGTGTCAAACAAAAAGAAAGAAAAGAAGGAAAAACAGACACAAAAAAAAAGTATTGCCAGCCACGAAGAAAAGAAGAGAGAGAAATAGAAAACGGTTCATGTCGCGACCAGGTACCGTTGAAAGGTACGTGGCGCATGTCACTTATGACGTCATATCTTACGACAAGGCAAGACTACAAGGGAAGCAGGTACGATACCAGAGGGCAGTTGTGAGAGGGAGCGTACAAGAGAAAAAAAAAAAGAGACAGAGTTCGGTGACACTAATAGTTCTCCTCGTTAGTGTTCAGTAATGCCGCTGCGGGCTGCGGGGTCTCCTTTGGTCGTACGGGATCGAAGTATGGGTGCTTCATGGCTTCCAACGCCTGGGTGCGCTTTGTGTGGTCATACTGCAACAACTTGTCCAGAAAGTCGATGGCCTCGGGTGGGCAGAGGTGCTGATTCTGCGGGGTGATGAAGCTCTCCCACGGCTTCTTCCTGTGCACGCCTATAGAAGCTTCAAGCGTTGGAGACAGCTTCAGGTTGTACATTTTCAGGTACTCCTGAAAATCATCCGAGCCCAGGACACGCACGATGCGAACTAGTTGGTCGTTGTTGTCTTTGCCATGGAAAAAAGGCTCCTTCATGAAGATAATGCCAGCGAGCATGCAGCCCAACGACCACATGTCCAGACGATAATCGTACATGGGCAGCTCTGTGAGAAGCTCAGGGCCTTTGAAGTATCGCGACGCCACGCGCGCGTTGTAAGACGTGTCCGGGTGGTAAAACTCGGCGAGGCCCCAGTCAATCAATTTTAAGCGACGGCGTACGTGGTCGATGCAGACGTTGTTCGGCTTTACATCACGATGCATAATGCCATGAGAGTGGGCATAATCTAAGGCGACGAGAACTTGATAGGTGTAGAAGCGCACGTCCATGTCGGAAAACGTCGGAAAAATGGCACGAAAATCGGAAGCGTCCACGTACTCAAAAATGAGGGATGGTGTCTTGCTACTAGGGTCGCGCACCACATCGTACAGCTCCACAATGTTGGGGCCACCTTTGAGGGTTTGTAGGACCTTCAACTCGCGGAGAATCTTCTTTTTCTTCACAGGTTTCAGTACCTTGACGACAACAGCACGCTGCCCTACCTCATCAGCGCCTAAGAAGACGTCGCTGTACTTCCCGCGTCCAATCTTCTCCTCAACCAGGTACTGTTCAGGACTGCCCCACTGCACACGTAGGGCGTCGTAGTCCCAGTACTCCCTGGGCTTCGTCACGTTGACGCTAGCGTATCTATGCCGGCCGTTGGCTATGGCCTGATCAGATGAGGACATCCCTCTCCTTCACTCGGTTTGTTTCACACGCCCTCGGTATTACTTCTGTGAGTTTGTGCGTACCTCAGAGAGAGATCGCTGGATACGGTATGCTTGTTTCCCTTTCTTTCACTTTTGTTAGTGTGCGACATCATCGTAGAGTTGTTCGGTGACGGCAAAAAAAAAAATGGAGAAAGAAAACGAGAGCAAGTGTCGGACGGTGATAAGGAGAGTTGGAGCTCCAAGGTAAAGATGGTAATCTCCCTCGAAACGAAGCGCTGGCGATCGCCCAAATGAGTGCTTTGGTGCAGCGGATGTAGACGCGGCACGAGGGTTGCGTGCATGAAGACATTAGGAGACCAGAAAGGAAAACGTGAGTAGTCGCGCAGATCGTAACTGGAACGCGCCACAGTTAAGAGTTGTGTGTACGCGTGGGTGTTCACACGCACAACGTATGCACAGCATCGGCTGAATTAAGTGAGTTTGCACAATGCGCGAGCTACACGCGGAAGTCCTAGTGAGAAGTCTGAGAACTTAGATGACGAAATGCCAAGAAACTTGACAAGCAAAGACAAAGAAAAGGAAGTGGATGAAAGGCCAGGTCCGTGGAACAGAAGGGACAGAAGAAGAGAGGGAGAAGCACTTGAGTTGTTCTTCCTGCGAGACGCGCGCGCGCAATAAAAGAAAAAAAAATACGGAAGAGGAAACCCACCGAAACACGATTATCACACATATCCGAAAACAGAATCGAAACACAGCGCGTGCGCACACGCGTGCGCTTCACTTTTTTTTTTTTTCTGGCGTTCACATTACCACGCGGTCACACGTTAGTTAGTTCAAAATGACGACCTTGTCACCATGCTTTGCCGTGCGTTTGGCAACAGGGGCGTGTTCAAGACCAATGAATGCCATTTTTTGCGGTTCTTTATTCGGGCAGAAGCTCTGGTAACGGCGGAACTCCATGATCTGCTTCCCCATCGGGGTATTTGCGTGCACCTCGGTGACTTGGTTCTCCTGCACCAAACAGACCTTCCAATCCTGCACGGCGACGTGGCTCAAGCCTAACTTGTCGGCAACACGGCGGAGTAGCGCCTGCGGCAACTCATTGTGGTCAACATACATGCTGAAGGGTTCACTGTGCGTCTCCACAGCGTCTCGCCGCTGTCTCACCATTGTGAAGTGCTGCACCTGGTACAGGTTTTGGTCGTCCGCATTGACGTTGGCAAGCGGCTGTGGGACCTCTTCAATGCGGTACTCTGCGCTTTCCTCAAACGTCTGGTTCTCAAAAGAGAGGTCGTGTTCGGCATCCAGGACGTTGTATACGCGCCCGCGCCATACATCCACAAGGCGCAAAGCTCGCCACGTTTCGGCGTTGGCGTCCATGACCAACCGGACGATTGCATCCGTGGGCGTCGGGTGCCCCGCGGCGCTAGGATCAGAAGGGTCCGACTGCCCTCGGGGGTGAACCTCGCCAGAAAGAATGTCTTGTTGGATCTCACGGATGCACGTGGTAAACAGCTCTCTTGCGGTGATGGGGATCTCGCGCGGCATAAGAATCCAATGTGGGCTCACCATCTTGACGGCACTGTTGTATAGCTTGAACTGCAGCGAGTGCGCATTCTCAATTTCTGTCACAGTAAACTTGCAGAATTCGTAGTACAGGAACTTTGAAAGTGTCGTGATGCGGCTTGTCGATGGCGTCAGCAGTTTCGTCAGCGTGGGGCGGTCCTTTTTCTTGCCCTTCATGAAGTACGGTAGTTCTGTCTCTGGGTTGTGTCGGGTGAAGCGGACACGGTCGTAGTTGGCACTCTCACCAATGAGATAGGCCACGAAACGCTGCAGTTGCTCGTACGTCATATCCTCAGCCAGCTCGGTGGAAATGAGGGACGGATACTTGGGCTGAAGGTTGAGACGGATTTCCACGGGGATGCGGTGACGCAAAAAATGCTGAAAACTCTCAATGTTGTGGTAGAAGACGTTGTCCTGGTTCTGTGGGTCCGTCTGCAACTGCCACACGATGATGTCGCCTGAGCCCAACTCATTGCACGGGCAAAACGCTTGACGTTCTTCCTCGAGTAGGCAATTCATGTTGCACGATGGGTAGCTGTGTAGACAGCGCCTTTCTGTTCCTGCGTCATCAGGCGCCGTTGCCGATGTGTCCAACAATTTTTGAAGATCAATCGTGGACGCAGGTGCCTTGGCGAGTTTAGCCTGTTGGTGGTGGCCGCGCAGCTTTTGAATATCATCAGGCAGTTGCGAAATCATAGTACGCACGAATGGATCCATCTGCTTCAGTACATCCGCTGCTAAACCTTGTGGGTCACGTCGCACCACGGTAGATCCCAGAACACACACCTTCAGTTCGAGTGGGTCGTAGAACTTGTGATGAAATAGTTGGAGCTCGCCTTCAGCCTGCGTCGTGCAATTGATCCATGGAATGTTGGTCGGGGTTGTCACAAGCACACAGCACTCTTTGGCACCCTCCAACACATCGCTCACTTTCATGCCGAGCTTCACCTGCGCAAATAGGCGCGTCCCGTCATCGCGCCCACGCTGCGACGCAAACCACATCGCCTGCTCTGTGGCAGAGATTCCAAGCTGCGATGAAGCGAACTCAGTAAACTCTGCCAAAGCCTCCGCCTCTAGCAACACTCGAAGCGTACGGTGAGGCGGAAATTTTTGGCTCACAGGTCGTTTGGAGCAAAGATATTCGTCCTGCTCTAAAATTTCCGGCGGTTGGATGAGGTGGATACGGCCGTAAAGGTGATCCTCAGCCTTCTCTTGCATCAGCCGCTCGTACTCGGCCTCCTCCTTCTTCAGCTGCTCCACGACATGTGAGGGGACATCAGATGGGGCAATACGGCGAAGAATAGTTGGAATTTGACTTGTGCGTACGTACACAAGCATATACGCACTAGCTGTATGCGGAACCTGAGCGCCCCAATAATTGGTGCGAAAGCCACCGAAATTGGCGCCAAAGACATCCTTCAGTGTCGCTGGCGAAACAGTTTCATCGTTAAATTTGTACCACGAGCCAGAACACCTCAAAAAACAGAAGTAGTGGCCAAAGCCCGCGTTCGATCCCGAGTGCACCAAAACACTGCAGAGTGTGTATTGGGTGTATTCAACGGGGACGTGAGGCATGTACCGAGAGAGATCCAACGTGTTGTAGTAGTCCCACCGTGTTGACACCTTGGTTTCACCAAGCTCGATGTCGTAGTCGTAACGCGTCAGGTGAAGCAACAAAATGGGGGGTGTTTCCTTCAGGCGGACGCCCTTCTCGGCGCGGTGATAGGACTTTGTGCCATTTTGTTCAAGACAGTACTTGTTCTTGCCGTCAAGCACCTCTACCTGGAACATGGCGTCAAAACTCTCATAGATGCTGCGCTTGTTTTTCACCACTAACTGGATATCGTAAAATGGCTCTTCACGTGCACCATAGTAATCAGCCTCGTCGACTTTGACGTAGCTTTCAAGGGAGCCATGGAAAAGCTTGTGGATCTCGTTCTCGCTCTTGTCGTTTGCATCAGCAGTACCGTTTTGACTGCGCTGCAAATTCAGTTTCTCTTCTAGCTTGTCCAAGAGGACACGCGTCAGCTCGTGCACATCGTGCTGAATGAAGCTATCTGCTGAGCTCCAGCCAAAAGACTCGGTCAATTCCTTCGTGCCCATCGGTCTTGACCCAGTTTGAAGCAGACAGAACAGTCTTTGAAGGGCGTACGGAATTGATTTCGCTGCAACCACATCACCTGCGGCCAGTGTATCAGCTTCATCTTTGGTGGGCATGCGATAAATGATAGATCGAAAAGCGGGAATGTGGAACAGCGCCTGAAGAAGTGAGTTCAAATAGCACGTCGCGCCTTGGTTCAGCAAACCATTGTAATGAAGATCCGAGCTGGAGGCTGGCCGAACACTAGGAAACGGTTCCGCTGGCTTGCTATCAGCTGTCACGGGAGCCGGACCCTTGTCACGGTATGGGACGCTGTTTACTGAAGGGTACCCACGCAATGGCACAGTATACGCCTGAGCACTCCAGAACTTGGGCGACAGACGACGATGGAGCAAGTAGGTATCGTCAGTGTAGTTCCCAGAGTTGTGCACTTCCGTTATATGCTGCAGTGAGCGAAGAAAAAGCGGAAACAATAGAGGATCGATACCGCATTGCTGAAATGTGGCAATGCGCTCTCGGCCAGTCATTGTAGCTAGATCAACGAGGGTCAGACGGCACCTTTCGAGCGATGCCTCGGATGGCATCAGCTCACGACTGTACATGGAATCATTCCAGAACACGGAGCGTGCAACTTCTAGCACGGCCAACATACTCGCCCCTGTGTCTGGTGTTCTTCTCTTGTCAGGTTCACTGTATCACGTTCTCGCGTCACGATATGTATGCGGGAGTGTCAGAATGGCAACAAAACAATAATATAAGAAGCGAAAAGATACGGAGTGAGACAACGTGATTGTCGACGTGCTGGGCGGTAAAAAATAATTGTCAGATCAAAAGTACAGCCGCGACTGAGAGAGAGAGCGACACGAACAAATTAGAGCTTCGATTCAGGTAAAGTTGGGAGTCAAATAAAGGAGTGTCAGCAGGACGAAGATGTTCTTGAGTACACAATGGGACTGCGAAAGATGAAAATGCGCAGCAACTGAGGGCACAGTATAAGTCAGTGGTAGTGTTCAAGACATTTTCTATGCCCATTGAGCTCGCCACGAGTTCACTTTTTTCTCCTACACTTCCATTAGACCTGGAACGAAAAGCTATGCGAAGCGGTTGCCAAGAAATTTGAAACAGCGCAGCGCGCTTGAGCGCTGGTGTTAGTCAGTAGATTCACTTTCTCCTTTCTTCCTCACATCTTCATATGCATGAGGGGAAAAGGCACTTTGCGTGGCGAGGTACTGTTGTTGTCGTTGTTTCGTATGTGCGTGTTGAAGCGTTCAAATACATCAGAAAAAATTGGCGTGTCCTTTCTCAAGCAGTATCGGTGATGCTCTGGATCACAATGAGAATGAAATCCTTGTCAGGGGCGACCATGATCTCATTTTTCTTGCTCCGAATGCGGAGAAAAGACAGATCGTTCGTAGGATCTAGGTCACGAACGCAGTGCCGCGCCTTTGCCGCGAGTGCTGAAATGAGGTGAGCGTACTGGTTTTGCACTACAGTGTCCTCGATGGTGCTGCGGATGGGTGTGCCTTCGTTATCCACGACGATGATGCCTGTGACGTTGGGGCGTTGGCTAATGCGCTGAAAGGTTTCTTCGATCTCAGACATTGTTTCCCGGGAGGTGCGCCGTTCTTGTTTGATTTACAGCAATGAGATATTGCGCGGAGAAGGGCCGCTATGAAAAATGGTGCCGCAAGTAGAATGAAAAAAGGGGACAGAATAAACAACCAAGAGCTTCTATTTCGTCAGCAAAGTGAATGCACGAACAAAACAGTCCGGTAGACAATTGTTTCCGTTTAAAACGACAGAGCGTAGCATGTGAGGAGAGGGAGGAATGGAATGTGTATTTTTTAGGAATTCATGTTTGTTTGGCCTCAGATTCGTTAGAGTCAGAGATGCGCACGTCATCGTGTAACCGATGAACAGCACGTGGGTGGTGTATAGCCATTTGTGACCAACAGCCACGGGGAGAGGGAGAAAAAAAGAGGTAAAGATGATTTCAGCACGTTGAGTACGTAAACGCTTCAATATGAGCTTGGCGTCAATCACTTCTCGCTCCTTGTATTTTTATTCATTTGCGCTGAATCAGGGAGGACAGCATCTGGCGACGCTACACGTAGACAAGCAAAGAAAATGGATCTATGGAATGGACACTTTTGAAGATTAAGATGGAGTATTCCTATTAGTGAACCTTCACTTTGTGTTGGCGCGTCGTTTTGAGGCGATACGCAATTACAAGAAAAGAGAGCGTCACAGTGAAAGTTAGAATTAGTGTTCCCACCAGCTGAGAGACTGCGAAGTTGCGCTCGAAGCAGATAAAGCTCTGGTCATCCCGGCCGAGATGCGCGGCCAGCTCGACGACCTCTGCGGCGCGCTGTGTCCCTCCAAGCAGGTAGCCCATACGCTTGACGCGCCGAATGGCCTCGAAAACACGTGAATTGTTGAACAAGTACAGAATGGAACTTGTCAATTCAGCGGCCTCTGCTTCACTGCTCACCACGTCTCCAATCATAGCTTCTTCGATGCGTTGCAACAAATCCCGATTTGTATCGCTGCTCGATATACACAAAATGGCTGTCTCTGTGTCCACGGCCTCCTGCACAGTCAGTTGACCACACTGAGTGATGATGAGCTTTGTCGCGGCATGGGACAGAAGTAATCGCTGAGAGAATGGCAGATACTCCACAAACTGCGTTCGAGCAGATGAGGACACGGCGGGATGTGAGCTCCCAGACCTTGTACCCGTTTTCCACACAACGCACGCCCCAAATCGTCTGACGATTTCACCAAGCGAGAATTCGAGCGCTGAAGTAACAACAGCGTCCGCAACATTCGCGTAAATAACTCCGTAGAGGCAGCTGTCGGTCCACTTTTTCCACGCGGGCGGCAGTGTGGACAGCCGGCGGTCACTCTCAGAGTTCATGAAGCCGACTCGGTGCATGTTCGGACATGTAGGTATCGAGAGGTCCACACCAAGCAAGCCGGGCATGATGATGTGGTGTGCACTTATGAGCTGATGGGTGGGAGGTGGTAGTGCACCTGTAGGTCTCCAAATGTCTTCCAACACAGCGCGCTGGGTCTTCCGATTCAGCCACATTGCGTGTCCGGCTTTCTCAGCCCAGTTTCGCAGCTTTGAACAAAACGACATACTTCGTGCGCGCCCACTCCCGAGCATTGGAACCGAGGGTGCCAAATCGCCTGGAAAAAGGGATTGATGCCACCACAGGAATACTGTCGGTTTGTCGAGCATGCTGGCGACAGCATCGGTGCCGAACGCCGTGAAGTCAGCAACGAACACGTCTGGCTCCAATGCACGAAGTCTCCCGGAGCCGGAGAGAGCCTTCACGAGGAACCGATTGTACTCAGCAGCACCCGACATGTTGAGCTGAAACACGTGCGTGTCTCCTAAGAGGGTGGATTCGGCATCCACAGTCATTTCACTATCTGCCTGTAAAACTGCGCACATCTGAGCATTGCGAAAATAACGTGAGCACTCTGGGTGAGCGAAGCGTGGCACAAAAAGCAGACACTCATGCCCGCGTTGCTCTAACTTTTCAACAAGCTTCGCCGCTAGTGAAAAGTGACTGTAGGCCACGCCGGGCACCACAGCAACTCGCATTGCCACAGCGCACGATGGGAGCGAGCACGCGACCACGACAATGACAAAAAGAAAACGAAAAACAGCGAGCATGGGCCCTAGAACTGGGGGGGGGTGGGGGGGTGGTATGGGAAGGGGTGGCCTGGAGAGGGGGGGGGGGTTTCGGCGTCCGCGGTCGCCCGGCTCTGGCCGGCGCCAAGTGGCCTCGCCAGCGCCAAGCCGCCAGCTCGGGGAATGGCCACCGCCACGAAAAGGCCCGCGCCAGCCCCCCCGCCCTGCCCCCGGGGGACCGCCGCCGGCGGCGCCTCCCATAGCCGCCAGCGGGCGGGGGCATCGCAACGGCACACCGGCTGAGCCGCGTGCAGCAGCCGCGCCGGCCCCCCACGGGCCGCCCCCATGAGGCGGCGCCCCGAGTGTGCCGTGCAACAATGCACGCGCTTTCCTTTGCTGGGAGCCTGGTGTGGACGCCACGGAATGAGGCTTGCTGATAATGGAGGCCGAATACTGCCCTGAGGGTGGCGGCTGGTGAAGCGCTTTCCCGGGGCACACGCCACGCTCACCAGGCGGTATTGGCGCATGTGTGCGGACAGCGAGGCGGCGAGCGCTGCTGACGCCCACGGTTTGGTGGTTTGGGCTGCCGAGAGCTCGGCTGCACCGTAACGCTTGTATAGCTCGGGCATTCTTTTACCGTACCTTCGGCAGTCGTGGTCGTGGTCGTGGTCGGTGGCGTGTCGGCAGCGCACGTCGCACACACGGCGTTACCTGCGTTGTCTTTTGGGCCGCGCGTCGCGCCTTATGGGTTCAGCGTGTCCTGCGGACGGGGATCCGCGTGGTGTCGTGGCTGCCTTCCCTCGCGTGTTGCTGTTGGTTGTGGGTCTCGTTTGGGGTGGGGCCGCCGGGCCTCCGGCGCCGCGGACGGGTCGGCGGCTGGCACCCGGTGCCCGGCGGGGAGGGCCCGCGGGCACAGCCGCGCCCCGGGCCCCAGCCGGCAGCCGCGCCGCCGCGCCGCGGAAAGGCACGACACACCCCACAAAAGCACCCCACCCCCAAACCTGCATTCATCGTCTTTCTAATTCCTTTTCTGTCTCCTTTTTCTCTTTGAAAGTCGCTCACATCAGGTTTGTATCTGGAGTGCAGCTCCACTTTTAGTACTCGCCGTCGGCTCTGGCAAAATCTCTCTTTAGCTTCCGTTTGAGCTGCGGCAACAGCCATAATAAATAATACAAATCAAAGTGACAGTTAACTATGCTACGCACTAGAGCTAGTTTGGCGCCTATGCTCTCCAAGGCGACACGTCTGCAGCTAGGTAATGTTAAGACGGAGTACGGTATGGTCTCCACTGCCGCTGGTTCAGGTGAAAAGTGGGGCTTTCTTCTCGGTGCTCGTGTGTATCCGATGCTCACCCTTAGTGCTTCTGTTGCTTTTGTGACGGTGACGATGGCTGTCGTCGCAACGTACCAACAGTACCGCGACATGACCATTATGTCCGAGCACATTTCGTACGAAGATGTCAAGGATCGCTGCCTGACACCTATTCCTGGTTGGGCTCGTCTCCGTTCTCTTGCTATAGCTACTCCACTGGGTCCTGCTACATACCGAGACCCAACGCCTCTAGACTGGTTACCGTTTGAGCTGAAGCTTGGCTACGTCAAGCAGGCGTCATACTAAATTTGTGTTCGATACGCACAGAGGTACGTCATGTGTGCTTGCGTTGAGCACACAACTGCTTTGTTTTTCGCCTCTCGTTACCGTGTTGAGAAAAGTAGAAAAAGGAAAAGCTTGTGACCGACACCGTCGCTTTTTTTTTTTTTCTGTTTATCAACGCATCACTTTTTTTTTTTCTTCGTTTTCGTGTTTTAGAAGTAGCAATAGTATGAACTCGCTGTGTATGTTATAGTGCTCTTCAATGCCGTGGCATTGTTGGAAAACAAGTCTCCATTGCAGTGAACTGGACTTGAAATGTCCCACGTGACAAGAAGTAGGAGCTTCTCAGAGCTGTCATCGGAACCCTCGTCGTTCGAATGGTCGGTAAGCAATGCAGAAAATGACCACCATCATCGGATTGACAGAGACGTTTAATTGACTGCGTTGTCACAGACACACACACACACGCACGCACGAAGACACGTCGTCGAAACTGCTCTGGCTATGCTGACTGTGAGGAAAATTAAAAGAAATAGAATTAGGTGCTCTGGTGTCGTTTGTACGGCATGAACACCTACTTACTGTACGTTGCGTTTATGCGATTTTTTTCACCTCGACAACGTATCTCATCACATCCACTTGTCACTCTTCTTCTGAACCTACCATCAATTGTGCTTCTCTGACGCTCAGCGTACGCACACACACGATTGCGATCGTCCCCCGCCCAAGTCCAAACGAATATCTTCACCTATACGAAATTAGTAGCACCTGATGTCCTACGAAGACGCCACACCGCTTGTGCAGTTTCGCGCAGGCCGTACGGAGTACAAAAATGGTCTGGTAGTCCCTCAGGATGGAAAAGGCACGCTTTCTGTTTTCCCAGCGCGTGAACCGACAAAGGTTCTTCTGGTTTGGTCGAGCGCCGATCCGCACGTCAACATTATGCTTCCCAAGTCTGGCGTGACAGTCAAGTTTGTCGAGAAGTGCACAACTGGACGCGTCCTGCTCTTCGAAGAATCTCCCACTCAACGATATTTCTTTTGGCTGCAGGAGAAGAGTACCGCCAACGACCAGGAATACTTGAAGAAGCTAAAGGAGATCTTCACGGGATCGGCAAGCACCGGCGAACAAAACACACCACAGGTCGGACTTAGCGATTTCAAGAAGCTCCTCGCATCTATCTCTAGCGGCGCGAAGGCGAATCTTGGAGTTGCGGACATTCTCTCCTCGTCCAAGCTGACCGAGGTTGTGCAGGCCGACAGGGACTTTTACAAAAACCGTCTCAGTGGCTTTTTACCCCCTGGGTGCGACGGCGCTGATATCATCTCACAGGTACAGAACCCCCAGATACGAGCTGCAGGGGAACGCTTAGATGCAGTGTTACGGGAACCCGCAGCGTACAAGGAGGTTTGCAAGACATTCGGCATCCCTGTAGAGGACGGGCAAGTTGGCACAGAGGCGTTTATTGCTGCACTGAAGAAATCTGTAAAAAAGGAGTAGAAGTGAACAGGGATCTTGTCCTTCGTGACTATTCGTCGAATCAGTTTTTGAAAAGTGATGAGAACAAAAGTACAAACATATGGAAAATAAGTGATAAAAGCGGAACAAGCATGTGATCCGTGGTGAAGTACAACTTCCTCTCGTCCGCTATCAAACTAGATGTCAACAGTCAACTTGGTATCACAGCCCCGGTTGCAGCTCGCAAAAGAACGCGGTCATCGCATAGCGAACAATGGCATGCTTTTTTTTTCCCCCTTCGCTGCGTGCCTTTTACTTGCTCCCTTTGGATCACGGCATTTTCTATCGCCGCTGCCGAAACGACCGCAATGGGTGGATTATATATATACATATTTGCCACTTCTTCTCGTATCTCCCCAGCCACCTTTCTCTTTTCCTCACGACCAACGGTGCCACATGACACAACCTGCCCTTTCTTGCTTCACAGACAAAACACAACAACTACAGCTTTTCCATTCCATATTTTAATTGCCTATGAGATGTCTCGCGAGATTTGGGAAGTCGAGAAACGAGACGTGGACAAGGCGATCAACGTCTTGACGTTTTTAACGTCGAGAGGTTGTGACGCAATTGCTTGCCCAACAGTCACGGGCGGTGATGGCGCTGGAAATAGCCGTAATACCCGAGTGCGCCTCGAGTATCCCCACCACACTAACCAAAGTACCCTCCATGAGTTCATCATCGCCGAGGCCACAATGAGCGACGATGTCGTGCGCACTCTTTCCCATCAGCTTGTTGAAGGTGTCGCGGCCATGCACAGCAGTCACGTTTATCACCAATTTCTCTCATCTGACGACGTGCTAGTGGCACCCGGGAGCGCTGATGAAATGCCACAGATCCGTATCACGAATTTCTTCAATAGCTCTGTGACAACTGATGCGTCGTACATTTGCGTGCGCAATTATCGATCACCTGAAGTAATGCTGCAGCTCTCGAATATTGACCGTGCAGCAGTGGATTGCTGGGCACTTGGCTGCTTGATATTCGAGATTCTGTGTGGCACAGAAGCTTTCTCACTCGTCTCATCGAAAGATGCAGGAGGAATATGTCGACCTCAGCTGTTGAAGCAGCAACTGCACTCACTAATAGACGCACTAGGCACACTCACGGAGGGTGATGTGACAACGCACTGCCCTCCCCGAATTCGTAATTTTCTACTCGACATTCACTGCGACGCAGCCATCCCTCAGCGGATTCGCGAGAAGTGTGCAGGTCGCATCGCCAACGTTGAAGAATGGGTCAAACTTGTCATGGGTTTGCTTTGCTTCAATCCTGCAAACAGACTCACTGCAACGGGGGCACTGAAGTCGCCTGTTTTTCACGGCCTTCCGTCTTCGTATCACACACCAGTAAATAGTGCGCAAGCGATTGCCGCACTCTTTTGACTCACCCTTACCGTGCTAGCGCTAGGCGCGTTTGCAATTGCCTCGTCTATATGACAGATAAACCTCTCAACTACCATTCGATAACCATCAAGCCGAAAAAAAAAAAACTCGACGACCGAAAAAGCAAGCGAGGGCAAAAATGTAAAAATAAAAACGTGGACAAGAGACACACGCTGCGGCCGACACACTCTTTCTCGAACACGCGTACCCTCACGCACAACGTAGAAGCTTTCAGCGAGGAAGCCGTTCAGGTGTGCATGTAGCTACCGTCATGTCAGCATCGCCGTTCCTTTGCCCACCACAAAATGGGTTCCGACACGAGGCACGCAGAAATATATATAAAGCTCACCGTCCAAGGCTAGAGACGGGTGTAGCAATCGGTCGCACGCTTTTGGGCTATGCACTTCTGCAGGTGTTCAACTCGGCATAGGGCATGATGTTGTGGCTGCTAGCAGAGGAAAAAAAAAAAGCAGTTACTCCGTTTTTTCTGTACTCCCCTCATCAAAGCGTACTTCTCTTGGAACTCCTGTTATACTTTCCTCTTTTTTTTTTCTCTTTCGCTTCTTGTCACTGATCCACCGCTAGAAAAATGCTTCGTTCTTGTCGAATTTTGCGTCAGAGCCTTCAACAAGAAGGACACCGCTATGCGCAGGCAACATTTCACGAGGGTACGCATCGGCAAGCACCTGGAGATTCGACGCCGTGGCGTGACGCGTCATCTCCAATCAACCGCTTCAAAGGCTGGTGGCTGGCGCCGGCGGCAAAAGGCAGCGTCATCGCTGCTTGGTGCATCACTATGGTTCTCGGCACGTACTGTTTTAGTATCCAACAGGACGCCAAGGGCACGTACCTCCTCAACAACGTTTTGCTTCGAAATTTGCACGAGGAAACGCAGCGTGCAGATGCTAATCAGCTGCGCGCGAATGAACTGCAGGAGGCGCTACGGCAGCATCTCAGTCAGGGCTCCAAGAAGCGAAAACGGGATGAAAAGGTGGAGCAACTGCTTCGCTCTACTGATACTGTGAAAGAAACCCTGGTAAATTACGAGCTAGAGGTGACCCGCGAGCGTATGCGTGCCGATGAAACACACGCACGCAACCAAGATCTTGTTGAGGAACTGACCCGACTTCGCCAGCACATAGCTCAACTTGAGTCTGAAGCTCAGAAGCAGAACATCGAGATGGACAAATTGCTCAAGCTCGTGAAGCGATCGAGTCTCTGAAGGCGATGCAGTGACAATGACCGCTTACGGCCATTTTTCTTTTTTCCTTGCCTCTCTACGTTATTCACAGCTGTTGTTGATGTCACCAGGCAAGTGCTCACACGCGCACATCCACAGAAGCAATAAAATGGAGTAGTACAGCTGTTTGTGCTCGGCGTCTTCTCTTCGCCACCCTCGAGTGCCAGCTAGGACCTTGATCACCTCTTTCAGCCACAATGCGCAACGTAGCGGCCCACCGTCCGCGACTGTCTGTTTTTTTTTGTATTATTGAAGACACAGACTCACTGCACCGTTGAGTGTGCCATAGTCATCGACACCAACCTCTTTCTGCTAGGTGTGATTTCATTCTCGTCTCTCTCTCTCTCTGTTTTCCTCTGTTTCCCTCTTTTTCCCTACTCCGCTGCTTCTTCAGTTTCTCCCCTTTGTTCTCTGATGAGCGTTTCAACCAGCTGTACACAACCTTTCTAACTGATACACATACAAAACACCGCGTAGGGTGCGTTATCACAAACAGATGAACGCATCGGTGGAGGAGTGGGATGGTGGCTTCCACACGTTTCTCCGTACAGCTCAAGATCAACGTGCACCACCATGGACACTCCCGTACGAAGAGCGCCGCCTTTTAAGTAAAGAAGAACGCGTCGTAAAGCAGATGGCACTTGAAAGCTCGTGGACGCTCACGCCGACTTTCGGCCTGTGGAAGCGCCTCCGAGTATTTGCCGCTCCACACCAAGACTTCGTGCTAGCGCGTGGTCAGTTCTTTGGCTTTCTGAACAGCATCGGGATTACGTCTACGACGCTTCACGGTCGCCTGTGGGACTTGTTCACGGAAGACCCTGTCAAGTGCTCGTCTCAGCCATTGAACGCCTTGTGCTTTGCTAAGAGAATTGATGTTGGCCTGAGTGACGAGTTAACTCGGCATTACGTGCTTCGCCACTGTTTCAACGCTTTGCCACTGTCTCGCGCGGACCTGTCCGGCACCCCACCCAGCGACGACGTTTTGATCGTGGCTGACATTCGTAGGGCACTCGACCATAGAGGAGTTGGGAAAACATCGCTCTCCGCACTGCTGGCACCAGAGCTGCTGACGACGTTGAGTTCGTGGCTGACTGATCGGCAGCTTACTGTGGTTTCGTTCAACGACTTCAGCGCAATGTTCATGTCCACAACAGCGCCTAACTTCGGTGAACTGTTCACAAAACAAATCATTGAGGCATGTGGCAAGTACTTCAAGGAGCCTTTTGGGTCACTACCGCGAATCTCTTCCAAGTGGTTGGAGGATCTCGCCCCGATCTCTTTCGATCCTGCTGCTCCGGCAGACGCGGATGCGCTTCTCTTGCAAGAGGCTGAGCGCTTAGGTCTCGTGGACAGCGCCAAGACTGTGAAGAAGAAGAAGCGTAAAATTCCCCCGCGTAAATAGGCGCATCGTCGACGTGGTGCAAATGTAACTTCCCATTGCTCTCCTCTTTCTTGCTACCTCTTCGTCTGAGCGCGATGTATGATTCATTATGACCTTTCTCTTTGTTATAGGACTCGCTGCAATATGCGTGACTCTCCAACCACCTGTTCTCACTTTTTTTTTTTTTTTAATTGCTTCACCTTGGCAGTTGAGCGTGCCCACATATGCGGCTATGTCTCTGGTCAATTTTACACTCACCGTCTCACACGATCGCCCTTTCACACAAAAGTAACCTCATTACACTTGATACCCGCGAACCGTGCACGTATTTGGTTCTTGTGGAGGTATGTTGTGCCCATTCTCGCTTGACCATACCCTCAGAACAAGGATGCCATTTTTGTACCAACTCCACTTCCAGTCGATCGAACGCACATATCCGCCTCTCCAAAAAGTGATAACATCGACCCTTCGTTTCTCCTTTCTCACTTCTTTCCATTCGCCTTCCATCAAACACAAAAACAAACAAACTGGAATCAGGCGAGTTCAACAAACAAAACTGCGAAGCGAAACGCTCTGTTCATTCGCCACTAGACATGACAGACAATCTTGGTCAGATCCAATCCCTTGCTAGGGCGTACCAGTACAAGTTTCATCCCTTGGCGTTGAGGCGCCTCTCAGAATTCTTGAATGAGACAAATACAGATGACGAGAACAAGAGAGAGCTCCTCAAGGACCTCTTTGCTTTGTTGCAGAAGCAGTGCACCACCGATCGCTTCGTCGATCTCACCAAAGTGAATGCGGCCATTGTGACTCAAGTAAACAAGATAAGCGGCGCTGTTGGCAAGGATAGTGGCCCTGCCGTTCAGGTCGTACCGTTGGAGGCTATCCCCGCAGCGGTGGTGGACGATATCACAGATGAGCTGCGTGTGGATGTCAGTAACCGCTCGCTGGATTGTCTACAAGCATTGTCTCAGCGCTACCTCCATGCACGGCGTCGTGCATTGCACAGTGGTCTGTACCAAAAGGATTTGAAGCACCATTTGGTTGGTGAAGACCTCATTCCCCTTGTGCCGACCACCTCACTAGAAGGCATCAGCGCAAACGTTGTTATTGGTGTTCTCGGCCTTCTTGTACGCCGACAGGATGAACTTATTCTTGAAGACCTCCGTGGTACTGCCAAAGTCATTGTGAACGCATCCACCACGGTGGCAACTGATTGCTTCGTTGGAAACGGATTCCTCACGGTGGTGACTGGCACATGGGATGGGCTCGCCGTCAATGCTATGCGCATCGAGCCGCCACCAGCAGAGCGACGTGAGGCTGCGCTTCGTGAAGTCGGTCCCTCACGTGATTTGTTCGGTCTCGCGCCGCTTGACATGGCTGCCGCGCGTGCTGTCGAGGCCAGCGCTGGTCGCTCTGTGATCGTGACCATGGCACACGTGCATCTTGACAGACCAGCAACAATGATGCATCTCCGGGCCTTCTTCCAGAAAATGCAGGAGCGCAGCGAGGCTGAGCTGGCTGAAACGACACTCGTCTTTGTGGGTGACTTCTCTTCCGAACCCCTCAACTACGGCGACGCGTCACATCTGCAGAACAGTTTTGAGGGCTCAGAGCGGATGCGAACACTGTTCGATGCCTTTGCACGGTGCGTCTTCACCAACGCACCAACCGTCGCGAGCCAATCGCACTTCATTCTCGTTCCTGGACCACACGATTTGACACTTTTGCAGGGTCTCTTTCCGCAGCCTCCCATCGCGTCACGTTTCCTGCGCGGTCTGCAGACACGTCTGAAGAAGGTAACCTTGGCGCCAAACCCGTGCCGCCTGCGGTTCTGCACACACGAGATGATCGTTGCACGGCAAGACTTCTTGCGTGATCTGCAGGCGAGCGAAGCCTACCTCGCTATAGGCACCACCAAGGCTGACACGAACGCCCCATCGCTGACTTTGTTTGAGCGCGTGGCCAAGACGATCGTGGATGAGGCTCACTTATGTCCCGACGTCCGCGCGGCTATCGCGTGGAAGCAGGATAAGGCACTGCAGCTTCCGATCCTACCTCACACGCTGCTCCTGTGCGATACCACAGAGCAGTGGGAATGCACCTACAAGGGTGTCCACGTCATTAACCCCGGCTCCTTCACTGTGAACACCACTTTTCTCTGGTACACACCTGCCGATGGTGAGTGTACGTTAAACAGCCTGGAATAGCTTGGGCTGCGCAGACGAGTAGTGGTAAACTGATAGACTACACCATAGACACTTACCCACACACATAAAAAAGAAGGAAGGAAAAAAAAAACACTATGCAGTCAACTGGCCATTGTTCAATGACAGTGCTAGGCGATGGTGGGCACACCTTGCCTGGATAGTCAACGGTAACACCATCAGCGTGCTCGTTCCATCGACCTATAAGGGACTTTACTGCATCAGGAAACAGAATGCTACTTGCGAGAGCACCTCGTCCCCCTCGAAGGAGGAGCGTGAGCAAGCGAGAGCTTCTTCTCCACTTTCCCCTTGCAGACTCCACGAAGGGAGGGTAGGAGAACCTGGACTCACATGACGAACAAAAGCATGACGCCTTCACTCAACTCTTTTTTTTGTTCCCATTTTCGAGCTTGCTATTTGCTCGTTTCCTTTCTTTCCTTTTCTTCGCTTTTGAATAGCAACGCTTTGTTGTATCTTTCATTGTCTTTAGTGGCTGCCTCGCAAGCAGCAGTATGAAACGAGAGCGTGGATACGACGAGTCCAACGAGGAGCGAGTCACCAAAGTGCAGGAGTTTATCCGCTCGCTCAAGTTCTCTGTGCCTCTGGCAAAACTCCAGGAAGAGCACGAGCGCCACGAGTGCCCGAAATGCCATAAGCGACGCCTGTTTTACTGCTACGACTGTCTCACCGTTGTCCACCCTGAACTGCATCCTGCCCCGTTGCCGTTGCCTTTGAACGTGTATGTTGTGCTTCACCCGAATGAAATCCGCGGAAAGAGCACGAGCCTCGCGGCATCCACCATTTCACCAGACTTGCACATTGTGGAGTACCCGACAGTGCCGGAGCACCTGGAGGCCGAGACGACACTCGTGCTGTACCCAAGTGCACAGAGTGTGGAACTCGAGGAGGTTGAGCACCTTGAGAACTATCAGAATGTGGTCTTCGTTGACAGCACGTGGCAGCAAAGTAAAAGCATTGCCCGTGACCCCCGCGTCAGCAAGTTCAAGCACGTTCGCATCAAGTCCCAAATTTCACTCTTCTGGCGCTTTCAAAACAACGACCCAACATATTTGGCGACAGTGGAGGCTATCTACTACTTCTTACGCGAGTACATTGTGCAGCGCAACCGTCAACAAGCCACTCTCACTAGCGGCGCAGAGACGAAGGCCGGCACCACAGATGATTCTGCCACAACCACGGAGAAGCGCAAGGAGACAGACAGTCGGTGGTACAATGGGGAGGTCGACGACCTCCTCCTGTACTACATTAATCAATACATTGGTGTGCAGAAGCGTTACAGTCAAAACCAGGAGAAGTACACAGACCGTCACTTCGACGGCTACATCCTGGAGGGCGCGACATGGGATGAGCTTGTCAAGTTGCCAGCCAGTGGCGCGCGCTGTGCACAGGTGACATCCACCCCAGACACCAAGTCTAGCAGGACTGAGTAAGTGAGTTCTGCACTGCACGGACACGCTCCGACATGCTTCGATTAAACCAACTATCACTTATTCTGTTCCGATCGTCAGTCGAACAATCACAGAAGCGTGTGTGTGTGTGCGGGTGAAGTCCGCTTAAAAGAAAAAAAAAGGAAGACGACACATCGTAAACGCTATGTAAACACAGCTTTTGCGTTCACTGGATCAGATGAGATCCTCACTGACTGCACAACAACAAACCAGAAAAAGAAGCAACATAAACACACCGAAGGTAAGGTGGTGACTACTACTGCCAGGAACTCAGACCGAGGCGTGCCCTGTTCTTCCACAACCTGTAGGCTGTGCATTGAACGCATCGCACACCCCAATTTTTTTTCTCACCCACATACACACGCATGCTCACATGTCAGACACTTTTCATTTCGTCTACTCTTCCACACACACTCTTCTCTTCTCTCTTTGATTGAGTTTGTATTTAGCCTTTCTCTACTTGACGCCACAAGAAGCAAAGTGCGAGTACGCGTGAGAGGAAGAGAGAGAGAGGAAAGCAAGTGAGGCTTCTCTGGAAAATCAACGCTAAACGATTACTCCCTGATCCGTACACACTAGCAGGCTATCCGACAGGTGACCATATGCCACCAAAGGCGAAGAATGCGGCTGCGACCAAGCGGTCTTCGAGCACCCAAAAGGGCTCGACTGCGACAGCGGATGCAAAGAAGAAGAAATCCACATCCGATGCAGTTGCCGAGGCTGTACCACAGGAGGTGATAGACGGCCGCGAGCTCTGGTTAGCGACAGACGCGCTTCAGAAGACCAAAGCAATGCGAAACTACTTCCAGCTTGAGCGGGATCGCATCATCTCTTTTTGGGATATCACCAAGAAGGAGCTGGAGGAGGTGAAGGAGCGGTTGCGCCAGAAGAAACAGGAGAAGGTTGAGCTGGCCGACCGGCAAGAGGTCGAGAAGAAGGTGTTCAAACAGAAGATTCGCCATTTGCTGTACGAAAACCAAATGCAACTGGCGAAGCTCACCGAGGAGGCCGAACGGACTCTGATGGAGAAGGAGGATGCATACCGTGCCCAAGAGCTCAACGCCCGCCGTGACGTCCGTGATGTCAAGTTGATGGACCGCGAGATCGATGTGAAGCAGCGAGAGGAGCAGCGCCTCCTGGTGGAGCAACAAGACAAGGCGATCGCCGAGCAGCAGGCCAAGTTTGAGCGCGAGGTGAAGGAGATCCATCTCAAGTATGAGCACCTGATGAAAACAACGCGCGAGGAAATCGACGATGCCAGGCGAGAGGAGATCCGACAGATCGAGAAGCGCAAGGAGCAGCACGTCGAGGAGCTCCGCCAAGTTCACGAGCGCACGTACAAAGAGCTGAAGGACTACTACAGTGAAATTACCTCCAACAACCTGGAATCTATCCGCACCCTCAAGGATGAGGTATACGCTCGCAAGCGCACGGAGGCGCACAACGAGAAGGCCATGTACGAGGTTGCGAGGCGCAACAAGAAGCTGACTGAGCCGCTCGCCAAGTTGCAGAGACAGAAGAAGGAACTAGAGTCCGAAGTAGCCAACTATTTAGCGGACAAGGAGAGACTACAGAGTCTCAAAGCTCAGGTGCGCGAGGCTGAACAGGAGTATCAAACTCTTTCTTGGGAGCACGAGGTGCTTAGTCAACGGTACGCCAAGCTCGTTGAGGATCGCGATATCATCCTTAAAAAGTACAAAGCCATGCTGCAGGACATCCAGCGGAAGTCGGCATTTCGGCGCGTCCTCGTGGAGAAGAAGATTGAACTTGTGCAGAACCAACTCGAAGGCCGCGACGCCAAGCTCACTGAGCTGTTGAAGCGAGCCAATATCAACCCCGAGGATATCAAGGAGCTTCAGCAGAAGATTCATGACCTACTGTCTGAAAAGGACAAGACCATCGAGGACCTGAAGTTGTTGCTGCTGCAGATGACGGAGCGGAACGAGGACATCATTGGCACATATGAAACCTACCTGCAAGAGAACGGTGTTTCTGGTCTCAGCGGTACAACGGCACGCACGTAGGTGGAAGAGAACTTACACGGCGGCATCTGGAGACGCATTACACACTCCCCAGGTTCATCTCGGCTCTTTTGTTTTTTTGTCCTTGCGCCGCGCTCCCTGCTCGCGCCTAAGTCAACGCAGTACCGCACGACGACGATGTAAAATACAGATACACGTAGAGGAACGGCGCTCAGCCGAAAGGAGAAAACACAAGTACAGCATCACAAGTGTCTGTTCTTGCTCTTCTTCTCGCTTGACGGAACAGATTTTTGCTTGCTGTGACTTTTCTTCTTGTTATTCGTCTCTCTCTTTCTCTTGTTGATAGTGCTGTCACGGCTGCTTCTGATTTCAGAAGCTTTCCCCTGGTTGCAACTCTGTGTCGTTGCTTTCGCTATTCGCCCCTCGCCCGTGCTTTTTCTCCCGATTGTATTGTTACAGTTCCTCTTTTTTTTTTTTCTCCCTTGCTCACGCAAAAGACAACCACGAAAACAACAACAACGAAACAAACCAACCCAAAGAAGAAATCAAAACAGCCGTGTACATCCATAGGGAAGCGCCTGTGACATGCTCTACGCCCTCGCATGTACAAAAATTGGTTTCACGCGCCACCACAGCGGGGTCGAACGCGCGCGGACAAGATGGTGGAGTGTTACACATCGTCTTGGAATGATATTCATCCGCTTCGTTTCGTGGTGTTTTCATCCAGCGTGTTGACCACCGATCGCCCGACGCAGTGGGAATTCAGTAACTCCATGATACTCGCTGCTGACAGGCGCTTTGTCACATCGTGTAGGTTCTCCGTTAATCTTCGATCCTCACGTGATGCCACCCTTCTCCCCACCCTGCACTCTCTCCTCACACTGTTCAATCGCTCTTACCCATTCTTTTTTTTTTTTTCTTGATACATTGCTTGTGCCCGACTCTGCCCCAACCTTCCCCTTGCAATACGAATAGAGTGCGTTTACTGACGATAGTGCCGAAGAGGAACACGCCGAACAGATAAGAGAGCCATGCCTGTTTTCTCGCTGGCTTCGCGGAAGCAGCAGGCTCGTGAGGCAGCTCGCAAGGAGTACATGAGCAAAAAGGCCAAAGATGAAGACCTCGATGAAGAAGAGGAGGACGAAGAATCCTTTATTGGTGACGACGAGCTCCACAGCTCTGACGAGGATCGGGAGGAGCTAAATGAAGAAGACGAAGGCGAAGAGGCGGAGGAGGAGGCAAACACCTCCGCGACTGCTGCTGTGGCTGCCACCACGAAGAAGACCTCAGTGCCACCGGCTGACGCCGCGAAGCTTGAGATTAGCGAGCCCGCTCAGTGGGTCGAGCGAATGGCACTGACTTCAACCCGCTCTCTCCCCGCCGACCTCCACGCCGACGACGACCCAAAGCGAGAGGAGGCCTTCATCCAGCAAACGCTGCAGTCTGTCAAGCTCGGCTTGTCTATGCTGGAGGCTGCCAATGTGCCGTGGATGCGCCCGGCTGATTACTACGCGGAGATGTTCAAGTCTGATGTCCACATGAACGACGTGCGCCAGGCCATTGAAGCGTCCAAGGCACGTGTTGAGGCCCAGGCTCACCGCCGTGCGATGAAGGACCAGAAGAAGTACGGCAAGGAAGTTCAGGCCGAGGTCATGCGGCAGCGCGCCAAGTACAAGCGCGACATGCAAGACCGTCTCGACGACTGGAAGAAGAAGCGAAAGGGCAACGGCGCTCTGCGCGATTTGCTGAACGAGGACGAAGATGACAGCCGTGGAACGGCGAAGCGTGGGCGTACCGAGCGGACGCCACGCGCGCGCAATTTGCGCCCCGGCGGTGGGGCAAAGAAGCGTCCGGGGAAGAATGCGCGCAGTCGCCGCTAAGAGGTGACATCAACAGCCACATCAGGAAGGGAAAAAGAAAACACGCACACACACACACACACGGATGTGGCAGAGAGCCCGCGTCTTATTATTATCTTCTACGACTGCTTTCTGTGCACCGTTGCCGAACGAGCTTTTACGCGTCTCTGTCTCTCGCTCTCGGGCGATGTGTGTGCGCCTGGGGCCGCCCAGTCTTTTCTCCCTTCCACCATTTTTTCTTTGATTTCTGTGTAATAAAGTCCAAAACCGACGTTTAACTAATGCTGCAACTGGTCCGCGCCTGACTGGGATCGACAAACACACACACCATGCTCGTGGCCTAAATATTCGGAGCAACATGAAAAAAAAAAAAAAAGAAACAAATAAAGAAAAAGAGTGAATGCGTCACAGATGTCTTCTACACATTCTGTCAACGCGGTGTGTTGAGGCAGTCATGCAGAATGTCTTGTTGAATTGTGCTGTCGTGACGGAGCGCTCTCGACGCCTTCTTTTTGTCTCACAGCTACGCACTGTAACAGTGTCAACATGCCTGTCAGAGAGTGAGGCTCACGATCCTTTCTCTTTATGGCGCTCATCTCACGTTGGCGCTGGTTGAACTGAGCGCCAGGGGAGGTGTGCCATGGCCGGATCGTGTCAGCTGGGTAACCCCGCATCTTCTTTGTCCATTTTCTACGGCCGATAAGGCCTCGGCGCGCACGCCTGTATACGTAGCGTATTACAAGCTCTTCTCTCCCTCCTTCTTCCCCCTTTCCTCGCAAACCCACACGTGCTCCGTACCGACCACGTGTCTTTTTCTCACAACTGTGGCTTCTGGCTGTAGAAGCCTAGCGAACGAATCTCAGTCCACTTCTATTATAATCCCTTTTCTTCTCCTGTTGCGCATCCCCTTATCTCGTCGCTTTTGCAGCCGAAGAAGCCGTAAGAGAAACCGCAGGCACGTACGAACAAAGCAAGACGCAAACAACCGACCCCCGAACACAACCGTCGCATACAAAGATGTCGTCCGAGTCGTGCCGCTGGTATCCCGATTCTGTGCTGCGCCACAAGAACACGGAGAGCTACGCGCTGTCTCGTGGCCGCAACCCCAACCCGTACGATCTCGCCACCAAGGATGCGCACATTGTCAGCTACATTCGCAGCAGCCGTGATAGGGCCCGCATTACGGCCACCATTGAGAACGTGCATCCAAAGTTCCGTGGTCTGTGCGATGACGTCGATTCTGAGTTCGTCCTGCGCTCCTCGATCACCCAGCTCGGCGTCAATGCGGAGGATGTGGAAATCCAAATCGACAGCGCCGCTCGCCACGCGACGATCAGCTGCACTCTTGTCGCACTCGCACCCCTCGCGGTGCTGATGCTCGACTATATTACCACTGGTGCGTGCGTCGGCAAGCTCTTCGCCGCCGAGAGGAATCGCCTCGTGAAGACCCTCGAGTACGTGGAGCGCCTGTCCGCTACGTTTAACCAGCGTGGTCAGCCGCTCGCCTCTTACGGTAAGAAGAACCAGCCTGACTGGGAGCTGAAGATTGTTGACGGGCGTGTCATTGCGATGGTGCCTGTGCTGCCTGGTGTGTTCACCTACACCGGTGAGATCCACGGTCTGCTTCCCACGATCGGCAGCGCGCTTGTGAAGGGCGCCGCCTATAAGGATCTTATCCGCTTGCACCAGCAGTTCCAAGACGGTAAGACGCGCATCGGTACGCCGCGCGGAACCCTCATGGTGCGCAGCTACGCCATGCATTTTCGCACGCTCTTCGGCCGCGTTGTGGACGAGCTGTTGCCGGCCGGTCTGCACTCCATGAGCTCGCGTGTCATTGAGCCGGAGGAGGGCCCCTCTCGCTCGCCGCTGCACGACCGTACTTTTGTGTTCTACGGTGAGTCCGAGGAGGAGCTGACCCACGTGCCGGTGGAGTTCTACACGCTCGAGTCCTACCGCGAGCAGGTCCCTTTTGAACTCCGCAAGACCTTGGCGCAGCGGTGCAGCAACCCCGCCGACTTGATGCGCGTGTTCAAGAGTGCACCAAAGGGTGCTACCAACTGCTGTGCGTACTTGTGCAAAGGTGGCCAGTTCTTGGAGATGGGCGAGGATGACTGGATCACGTCTGAGCCCAAGAAGGTACAGTACGTGGGCCTGCAGGACGCGGAGGAGCAGAAGCGTCTGGTCACGCGCTACACATACCAGCAGTGCGAGTACAGCATCCTCTCTGCCATCGCCATGGATGACATCACAAGTGACGGCGTTCTGGTCTCACGCTACTTCCCATCCCCCTGCCTCAAGTCGCTCATTCTCTCTCGTGCCGTGGGCAAGAGGCTGCGTGCTATCTACTTCAGCCGTGCTTCACGTCAACACGGGCAGTTCTTCAGTCAGGAGGACGCCGCACTGCTCGGTGACTTGAACACCTTCGGCATTTCCGTCTTCCAGGTCGATGAGACCAAGGGCGAGGTCTTCCAGTATATTCGCCGCCCCAACCGCGACGCCGGCCAGTTTGTGCCTTTGGAGCGCCGCCAGGAATACCTCACGGCGACATTCTTCGGTGTCTACGGATCTAACCTGGTTGCGGGCGACTTCGAGGCGGAGCTGATGCAACTTCTCAACGGTGTCGTGCAACTGCAGAAGACGAGCAACCACCCTCTGCTGAACCCGGACAAGCCGCTGGCTCTGGTGACAGGCGGTGGTCCTGGTGCGATGGAGGTCGGCAACCGTGTTGCCCGCTCTCTCGGCATCCTCAGCTGCGGTCTGATCGTCGATTTCGGCAGCGTCTCTGCGAAGCCCGGAGCGACGATCAACGAGCAGAAGCAGAACCCGTACTGCGAGGCGTACTTTACCTACCGCGCAGACAAACTGGTGGAGCGGCAGTCCGACTTTAATCTCGATCTGCCCATCTTTCTGACCGGTGGCATCGGTACAGATTTTGAGTACGCCCTCGAGGAGGTGCGTCGCAAGGTGGGCACGACGCCGGCGAACCCGGTCATCCTCTTCGGCACCCCTGAGCACTGGGGTGAGAAGATTACCGGCCGCTTCCGCATCAACATGAGCAGCGGCACCGTCAAGGGCTCTGAGTGGATCGCGACGGTGCCGTGGGTGGTGTCGACGGGCAAGGAGGCGCTCGAGGTGTACCGCCACTTCTTCGCTGGCACACTGCCCTGCGGTCCAGGACACCCTATCAACGACCGCGGCTTTATGGTCGCGGCCGAATTTCTCAGCAGCAAAAAGTAATCTCGCGTCCGTCCGCACACCGCACACACAGACACGCGTGTCGTTGTCTTTCAGTTCTGAAAGTTCTACATATATCCGAGAAAAAGATCGGGCAACAGTGTCAACACGAAAAAAAAAAAAAAGAGATCCAACATCTGTTGATAAATACGCGAACTCATTATTAAGCGAAGCAGTTTGAGCAGACGAAAGAGCACGAACATGACGAATCCTCCAAAGGAAGCACATGAGCATACGACCTCCGACGTCTTCACACCTACTCCTTCTTCTACTCAAAAAGAGCCAAACAAACAAACAAACAACAACAACAACAACAAAAATATACTTGTAAAGAGGCACAACGCCCAGACGTGAAATACTACTCGATTGTGGTGGAAGCTGTGTGCAGCGCTCTCTCGCGTACGCATCACGAATGACGTGAGGACGTGGATGGCCCACTGCAAGGGAAACATGACGGGGAAGAGACAACACAGACGCCTACGTGTGTACGCACCCGCAGATGTACATTTGACGAGAAACATGCGTATGAAATGGAAGGTGCCAACTCCTGTGGCCCACATTGGCCAGCACTATCGAGCTATTCCTGTGATTCACCGACCTTTTTTTTTTCTTTCGTATATTCAAGCTGCGAGTCCTCTTCTCAGAGTAGTGTCTTTCCCCTCCTTTTGGATGAAGCGAGAGAAACCACCACACCATATCATCCTCGCGCCAACATATCAACACTACCACTGTCGACACCGAAGAGAGAGAGAGAGAGAAAAGAAAGAAAGAAAAAAGAAATACAAGTCCGCTTGCCCGCCCATCTATCGATGTCTTCACTTTTTTAGTTTCGGTTTGCGTATTCCTCTTTTTCTCTTTTCTTTTCCTTTTCACATTCGGATGATCATAGCTCATGAGGAATTAAAGGAAACACAGCCGCAAAGGGCACGCAGCGAGATCTGCTGTTCCGAAACGCTCAACACGTTTTTTTTTTTTCTCCTCGTCCGCTTCCACTGCCGCACATTTGCATATCGTATGAAGCGGTGGAGTGCGATGTTCACCCGAGCCACCACGTCTTCAACATCTCCTCACTGTCGAATGACCACGTAGGAAGCACACGCTGTACGCAGCCCAATGCGCTTCGCTTACTTCTTGTGCGGTACGGCGTCTCTTCCATCAATCCTCTTGACTCTTCCTCCATTACCTTTTCCTTTCTCTCGCCCTCGCTCGCGATCGATTGCGGCCTGTCCCTCCACGGCTGACACACTTTTGGCTTCCCGTTCCTCGACCCACAAACGTATACACCGCAGAAGCAGGACAAACAGCCATCGGATACACTGACTTTTAGTTGATTGGCTTGGGCCGTGCGCTGAGTGCGTTTTTTTTTCTTTGTCGCTGGTGAACTGAACGGCTGAAGAGCAGAAGGTCATTGTGGCGAAGGGAAACCAATATACATTGAAGAAGATGCCGAAGGCACTCCCGTCGTGGATCGTTGTGGGCTTTATGTCCGTTGTCTTGTTCATCATTGTCATCGTTCCCGCAGGGTACATGAAGAAGAAAAGAACACGCACCATCTACGTGTCTGTTCTGACGCCGGTCATGTTCCTGCTTTACCTTGCCCTACTGTACCTGCTCCTGTACAACCCTCTCAAAAAAACGACAAGGGTTTACAGCCGCGGCCTGCACTGCCAGTCGGACCAGCCGCGCACAGACGTCTGGCAGCCGTTCAAGGAGCTCCGCTCACTGAACAAGCAGCTTCATTGGCTCAGCGTGGCTGAAGTGGAAATGCGCGCATCAACCGTTGCGCTGTCAGAGCAGGCGTTCAGCGACGACAACAATGCGATGGATATTGACTCGCAGCCAGATTTGAACCGCCGCCCTGGTGGAGACTACGGCGGTGTGGAGGAGCCCGCTGATTACCCCAAGGAAAGCCACTCCCCTACTGCCTAGAGACGTATCGAGACGCACAAGGACAAAGCACGCGTTCAACAAAACACACGGGAGTACCACAGCTGCGTTTTGCCGCGGAGTCATTCTTCTCTCGCTTTTCCTGCATCTCGGAAGAGAGGCTGCAATGGGCGTCATCATTACTGTTTCGTTGTCTTGCCTCGTTTGCGTTGGCCCACTCGCGAGGGCGAGATTCATCGCGCCAACTTTTTTTCTTCTTCTGCCCGCCTGCGTATCTAAGCAACTGTTTTTGTGTGATGTGTTACAGCCGCACCTGTCCGTCAGTTTCGCGTTCTCTCTTCTTGGCAGGCTGCGCACGTTGTTCTTCTTTTTTTCTTTTTTTCTTTTTTTTTTCCTTTGCTCCCTTTACCTCCTCTTGCTTTCTCCTCGCCAGGCGGTGGCAGCACCTCTGTCTCTCGCCGGCCGTTTGGGCAACTGGTCAATCTACACCCCCTCTCTGTCATGCATCGTCTGCGTGTGCATCACACAACCTGACCTGTTCCCACACGCGCTCTCGACGACCATCTTCAGCCCGTTCCCCGGCCTGGGCGAGGCGTCCAACACTTGCATAAAAAGGCAACCACAAAAATGCCGACTGTACCAGCGCATGACTGGATCTTCCTCTCTCTTGCCGCGCACACTCCGGTCGACGCCAACGACGTGCGCACGAGGGACGCAACAAAAGTGCGCGGAGGCACCAACCAAAAGCAGAAGGTGTGATTGCATTCGTCACGGCAACTGGAATCATTCTTCCCTGTGCATCACCCAAGCAACGTTCGACACGCGCGTACTTGTCTCAAGACCCGCAATGACACAGACCTGCGCACGAGAGCGAGATCCTGAATGCTCAACGCGAGGCTACGCGGCAAGGTGAGTTCGGAAGGCAGAACTACTCACCAGGACTAAACCAGCCTGCGTCACTATCTCATTTTCTTTTCTTCGCACACTCTTCTCCCCTTCTCTACCTTGCCGCAACCTCGCCCTCATTCCTTCTCGTCAACTGAAACGTCACGTGCTCGCGACAGTAGTATTTCAGCCCACGCGTGCTTTTTTTCCCTTTCGCTCCTCTCTGACTATCCTCTCTGACATCCCCCCTCTCCACCTCCGTCCGCTTTGCGCGTATTTACTCTTGCTGTTCACGGTAGCGACATGTGGGCTGACCGACTGACCCGCGTGCTGTTCGTGGCGCTGTGTGTCGTGCTGGTGCTCACCAGTGCGTTTGCGGAGGCGTTTAGTTTCTCTATTAAGGCCGGCGAGACGCGGTGCTTCACCGAGGAAATTCCCAGTGGCATGGACATGGCGATCGCGTTCACATCCAAGGCTGCCATCGGTATCAAGCTGGACACTGTCGTCACCTCAGAAGACGTCAGGCAGATTTTGTGGAAGAACATGGGCCCCAAGACCGGCTCGTACAAGTACCGTGTGATGGACGGTGGCGACTACTCGGTGTGCTTTCAGTCGCGTGCCGTGAGGGGTGCGCCGAAGGGAACCGGCAATCAGATGACTGTGATTGAATTCGTGTGGTCTATCGGCACGGAAAACACAGACTACAACAAGATGGCGACCAAAGAGAAGCTCAAGCCAGTTGAGATCCAGATGCGCGCGGCAGAGGACTCTGTGCGACGCGTGCTGACGGAGTACACGTACTACAGGGAGCGCGAGGCGGAAATGCGCAACACGAACGAGCACATGGCCGCCAAGGTGATGTGGATCAGCTTCGCACTGCTTATCATCTTCGGGCTCTTTTCCTACTTCCAAATGCGCTACCTCAAGCGCTACTTCAAGAAGAAGCGCATGATCGACTAAGCAAACAGCGAAGAGGGAAGCCTGACACTTCGCTGCACAAGAACCACCTTAAAAAAAACCTTCCCTCTGTTATTCCTCTTCGGATGACGTGAGGGCGAAAAGGAAACAAAAGCAGGTGACTGACGCACGAGGAGTGTCCATCGCTTTCGAGCGCGCGTGTGCTTGTGTTTGTATGTTTGTGTGCGCGCGTTCTCCCCTGTGTGTAATCTCACTTAAGCGGTTACCATTGGGCTTTTTTTTTTTGCTGCGAAGCATCCACTCCCCAAAAAACAAACAAACACACAAACAAACAGCAACATTGAATGAATGATGAGATGCAGTGAGCTACAGACAGTGAACGCAGGTGAGTCCGTCTCCCTCCACTTACCAAAGGGTGGAGGCCAGTCGCCCACGACACTATGGCTAGTGAAAAGTGGCGATGCGCACACAGACCGCACATGCTACAGCGACTCAAGTGCAATGTCAACAAGACAAAGATCGAGATGCTCTGATTCAAGGTGTCCTTTGTAGATACCGTATCCCTTTCGCTGTTTTTTTCTCTTCGTGTACCTCACTGACAGACACCATAGCTGATGGGGGACGGTAGTACCTCGCGATGTCTCTGTCGTGCGTCACACACCTTTTCAAACTATCCATCCCACATCTCCGACTCTTCTCCGACTCCGCGTACTCACCTCCATTTTTTTTCCCCCCTCTCTTCATCACTCATTTCGCTTCCCATCTTGTTTGACAATCGCCAGCTTGTGTGCACTTTTACCCAGCGTGTAAAGTACCACATTTCCCAACTCGCCACTGTGGCTCGTCCTGAGGAACGCGAGGCGGAGGGAAAGGGGAAACGACTCGTATTTGCGGCGTCAGTACACAGCTCGCCTGAATCTTTGTGCGTGAGTGTCGCGCGTGCGTGAAGTTCTCTCTCTCTACTGTTTTTTTTTCTTTTCCTTCTTTGCGTCGTGCGAAGGTGACGCCTCACATACATCTTAGGCAAAACACTTCATTCCGGCTTTCGACTGAGGCGTGGGTGTGTTCATAAAACTGTGTCCGCCCTGTAGCTCAGTTCCCCCCCTTGTTTCTTCTCTTGTTCCTTATACTTCACACACCAAATTACTTTTCGCCCACCGTTGGTGCATTCCAACGAGCGCTATCATTATTTCTCCTTCGTTGAACCCTTAGTTCTCCACGCAGCTCTTCTTCTTCCTTCGCGGCTAGTACCTGGCTTGATTTCGTCCGTGATTGTGGCGTTCTTTCCGTCCCACGTCCGAGGTGATTTAGCTCATGTACGCACAGAATGGGCCGCCGGTGTATGCGAATGGTGCTGTTGTCATGATGAACCCACCCGGCCGACAAGGCGTAGGCAATGGCGCCGTGCTCCACCCCATGCCGCCCACCATGATCAACGGCGCGCCCGGGCGTGCGGCTGGTGGTAGCCACGCTCCCGCTGCCCGTGGCGCCGGTGGGTACACGGCGATGCCAAGTCGCCAAGACCGGTTCCTCCCCGTCATCCATGCTCAGAGACCGCCCTTCATGCAGGCGCCCGGCCAGCGCAAGTCCGTCACCGCGGCCCCTCCCTACATGGGCGTCTACGGCACCCGGCAGGTCTTCGCCCCGCAGCTCCCTCTTGGTCCCGCACCAGGGCGTGGTGCGAGCGCGCCTCGAGTGCCCTCCCGCGGCTTCATCCCCATCCACCCTCCTGGCTCGACGGGTCATAATGCTGGCCGTCGAAGGCCCACATCTTCCTCACAGGTGCTGTGCGGCAGCCAGAACAACGAGCGAAGTCAAACCGACTCCTTCACGTCAAATCGACGCAGCTTCAGCACAAGTCGCTCTGGCACGATCGTGGTGCCCTTCCACGGACAAGGTAGTGCTGACCCTGGCCGCGCGGACAACCGCGGTTGTAGCGTCGTCGCCCTCGCACCACAACCTCCCGTGATTCGACTTCCTCAACCTGGACGGCGTCACGCGCATCCCCCACAACAGCAGTTCCCTTCGTTAGTGGGTGTGAACAGTGGCACCCTTCGCACTGCCCCCTCCGCACCGTTGTCCTACGATATTGGATCGTTGGGTGGTAGTGGCCGCGTCATCACAAGCCGCACCAACGACGCAGGTGATATTTTCACACCGCTTGTCGAGGTCAGTCAAGATGACAGAAGCACCAGCAGCAGCAGCCGTAGCAGCGATAATTCGGATGCGGCCACTGACAGTAGCCAGAGTGTGGAGCTAGCGTCCATGACGGACTCTTCCCCCACAGGGCAGTACGCGCTGTCTGCCGAACTCGCCGCGAACCTGAATCAATACGAGGAGTCCGAGGTGAACGAGTACCTACCCAACGTGTACTTCTGTGGCACGCGCACGTGTAGCAAAGTCTGCGGCATACAAGGTCGCCCACAAAACAACGGCTACGACGACGACAAGAACCACTACATCATTACTGTTGGCGATCACCTCGGCTACCAGTACGAAATCCAGAAAGAACTTGGTCGTGGTACATTCGGCGTGGTGGTGCGCGCTTATGACCACAAGGAGCAGCGTGAGGTCGCGGCGAAAATCATCAAGAACAAACCGAGCTATACCAAACAGGCCAAGGAGGAGGTTGACGTACTTCTAACTCTCCAGTCTGACGACCCCAACGATGAGAAAAACATTGTACGCATTCTTAAGACGCTCACGTTTCGCAACCATTTCATCATCATCTTCGAGCTCTTGTCGATCGACCTGTACAACATGGTGTACAAGAACGGGTTCCGTGCGATGCCGATGGAGTTCATCTACGACTTCGCCGAACAAATGCTTACCGCGCTTGCGTTTGTGCAACAGCACAACATTGTCCACTGCGATTTCAAACCAGAGAACATTGTTGTCTGTCATGAGACCTCTCTCGCGAGCCGCGGCACCAACCTGAAGCGACTGAAGCTGATCGACTTCGGCTCTGCCTGCTTCAACGATCGCCGTGTGCACACGTACATTCAATCGCGCTACTACCGCGCACCCGAAGTGGTGCTGGGCATCCCGTACACCTCGGCGATCGACATGTGGAGTTTCGGCTGCGTCGTTTGTGAGCTGGCCAATGGCTACCCCATCTTCCCGGGCTCCTCGGAGGGCGACCTGCTTCAGCGGATGGTTGAGTACCTCGGCCATGTGCCCAAATCGGTCCAAGCCAAGGGCAAGCGTAGCGGCACTTTTTATGAGGACGACGGCGCGCAGCTCAGACCAAAGCTGGGCTCGATGGCGTCCTCCGCCGGTGTGGTGCCCGCCAAGCCCCATCGATTCACCGGTGCCTCCAGCAAATCGTTAGCCAACTACCTGCAGTCGGCGCGCGCAGACCGCGATGACCTCTTCTTGGATTTCGTGTCTGGCTGTCTTCAGCTCGATCCTGAAGCACGCCTGACAGCGACGAATGCACTGCGCCACCCATGGCTCGAAAAGTGGAGACGCGCGAGAGCTGCACGGAAGGGCAGAGGGCGGTAGGCGTAAGAAAGAAAAAGGACAGTGGAAGCCAGCCAACGGCCGAATCCACTAGCCCACAGGCGGGAAGAAGAGCACACCATGAGCCCTATCTATCGTGTAGACATCGATGCAAACAGACACACAGCCGGATCGACGTTGTTCACGCCCACCACCATTTGAGTGGCGATTCTTTTTTTTTTTTTTAAATCTTTTTTATATCTATTTATATATGTACCCAGCTTGAGACTTGTCTCTCGCGCTCGTTCGATAGCGCAGCACTCATCTTGATTTCCACCTCTGTTCGACGATATCGGCTGACCGCTCTTTTTTTTTTTTTCTTTTTCTCGATATCTCGCTGGACTTGAGTGTGTGTTGTGTGTTCTTTGTCGCTCTCACTGCTGCGTCCCACTGTCAAAAAAAAAAAAAAAAGGAAAAATGGAGAAGAGAAAATTAAGGGCGAAGTCTTTCCACTCCAGTCACGGCTGCTTTTCTGTTTCGCTGTTTGATTCGGTTGCTCACTCGCTCACTCTTTTTTTTTTTTTTTACACAGATTGCTGCGTATTTTTTGTTTTCCTCGTGTTTCGCATGCGCTCTTTAGCCTTCAACGTCCTACATCGGCGCGATTGCGCAATAGTACACGTGCCGTCAACGCTTGCCAGCATCTTTTTATGTTTTGTTTTTCTTCCGGCTCATTCGCTCAGTGCTCTCTTCTTTAATCCCTTTCCGGTCGCTGTGCTTCATATTCCTGTTCGCCCCCATACTTGGCACCAATCCTTTCGCTATGGCTGCTGGATCGCGATGACAGTCTAGCATCGCGTATCGACAAGGCCCTGGACGCACCACGAATCCTTCACGGGAGAGGACACCACAGAAGCACGGAGAAAAAGGGGTGGAGGTCGACGTGACGGGCCCCTCGAATACCCTTCTTTTTTTTCTTTTTTGTATCTCTGCGTTGGGGAATAGGCGGCGTGCCAAGGAGGGGGTAGAGAGAGAGATAGAGGGAAAGCACGCGACTGTGTAGGCCGAAGCGCAAGGTATGTCAAAGCACGCCGCGGCAGGTACCCGTGAACGAGATATCCGACATGACTAGCACATGAATGACACGAACAATACCGACCCACATCACGTTATGACTGCTGAGGGAATTGTGCAGTAGGCTGTAAATTTGTTTGTTTCCTTTATCCCTTCCTGCAGCTTTTTTTTTTTTTAAATGTCTAACAACACATACGTGCATGAGACGCACATGCTGCACAGCTGGAGCTCTATGAGAAGCTTTCTTCTCTCTCCATTCAACTCAACCAATCGCGGATCTTACATTTCTCTCCGCCGCTTTTTTTCTTTTCTTCGCCATCTCCCACAAACAGCAACAACAACCCGAAACGAATACTACAAAAACGACCACGGAAACGACCACGCGAAATGTGAGCGCGCCCGACTCTCATTCACTCATCGTACGCGTCCACGCTGCACACACGCACTCACACACACACACACTCACATGGACAGACAGACAGACGTGGAGAGAGCTAAGTGTGATTGCCACGCAGGCGCGCTCTGAACCGAGAACTAGTCTCTCCGCTCTCTCGACCCTTTACCCACCCGCTCGACAGACAACAATAGTGTCGCCGCACACCTACTCACTGTTCTGTGAATCATCATCGACATCATTTCTCTATTCTCCCTGCTCCTCCATACTGACGCCTCCACAAAACAACAACTACAGAGACCACCGAGCGGGCAAGCACAAGAACGGACTGGTGCATAGCGTGAACACCGCTTCTTTTTCTTCCTACCACCTCTAAAAACCATGCTCGTGAATGACGAAGAGACGAGCAGGCTCTTTGCCGAGGTCGATGCCATAGCTGCGTTCCTCGAGAGCGCTAGCACCCAAAGTATGTTCTCCTCATCACCCGCCCCATCTCTTCCCGCTGCGACAACAGGGACAGGCGCACACACACTCACTCTTCCGCGAGGGACACCTGTTGAGACGGTCCACACGTTGGTGCAACTAGGCCACACACTGCGTGAAAGGATGCACGCACTAGGCCAGCACGTAGACGCGACGCTCGTCGCATTTTACGATCACCAGCGAGCCAAAGAGTGTAAACAGCTCGAGGAGATGACACAACGACTGCGTCTTGTGCCCGAGGGCTTTTGTGTGCAACGCAGCAGCAAAGAGGGCGACACAACGGCTGCAGATGGTGTTGCGGCAATCTTGCGCCGTCTCGGTGACGGGCGTCGTCGGGCTGGACCCTCCCCACCTCAGACAGTTGCTGCTGGCAGTTGCGCAGCCGCCACGCACTCACCACCACCCGCATTGTCACAGCGGCAAGGAGGCTATCTCAACCCTACCCTCAGCTCCACCGCTACCGCACGCTTCCCGCCTCTGTCCACCGCGGACGCGCATCAGGTTGTGCGAGCCACCACCACAGGTGATGAGTTTCACGTGAGCAGCCCCATCGGGCCCAACCCCGTCCTCTCCTCCCGCGCTCGCCAGACAAGCACAGAGCAGGATATCGTGAGCGTGCTCCAGGCGCACCTGCATCTCCTTCTCGAATCGGCGCTCACACAAGCCGATGGTACGTGCGCTGCGGTCTACATCCACGATTCTAAGAGCAGCTCAACAGCGCACGCAGCTGACAATGATGTCATCGCGTCCACCACAGACGCGCGTGAACGCTCGGCGAAGGCGGTGCGCGCTCCGCGTTTCTTACACTGCATCGCCAAGCTGAACACGGATGGGAAGCTGCCGGACGAGATCAGCTATGCCTCCATGAACGCGCTGGTTTCGGTCACCAGCACGGGGGTCGCGGCGAACATGGCGAATATGGATAGCTACTTCGCTGCGGACCTGTCAACGCGTCAAGGTGCACCAGGGCGTGGAGCGGCAGCTGGCGGCGTTGGTGCCTCCTCTCGGTCACCTCTGCAGCCCATGCGGCCTGCTGCGGAGTCACGCAACTGGGCCGTGAAGCACCTGAACGTACGTAACTGCGTTGTTGTCCCGCTCCGCCGTTACGGCTGTCTGATCATCGCCGATAAACACCCACGCGTAGAGAACCAACAAGCGAACGGCTGCCGCTTTACCATGTTCGACGAGCACGTGGCCTGGGCTACGGCCCTCCTCTGCGATGGACTTCTACAGCGCTATCAACGCGATCTTCTCTTGCGCCACTGCTGGCAACCACCGGCGGGCCTCGTGAGCGTGCTGAGACCCGCCGCTCTGCTTAACGCCATTCCCGTCGAAGCTGCGGAGGCCAGCCGCCCCTCGTGCCGTTCCGGTCTTCCCGCCCACACCGCCGATAGTTCGGCCAGTGGCTTCTCCGGCAAGGCGGCGGAGGTCCTTGCGTACATGGACGGGACCCGAGCAGAAACCTCCAACGGGGGTGAAGAGAGCGGTGTGACCGCCGATGTGGTGGGGTCTGGCGCGTCCGGCACCTGGACACGGAAAGCATTGAGCTCGATGCCCACAGCTCTCACAGTCGTGCGCACTAGTGATGCAGATTACAGCAACATGGCGGCACTCTTCTCCAGCACGCAGAGTGGGTCCCCAACGCGCGCGATGTCCAAACACGGGCAAGCGCAGCAGGGGGCACTTAGTGAGGAGGATCTTTTCGGTTCGGCCGCAGAGTACATCTCTCGCCTCGAGACACTTTGGAGGGACTCCTTGTCCACGGCAAACGCACACGAGGGGGTGGTGGCGCAGCACGAGCGACTACTGGAACGCAAGGATGAGACCATCGCCGCACTGGAGAACAAGGTGCAGACGCTAACGATGCGTCTTGTACATATCGAACGTGAGCACGCTGCCGCTGCTAAATCGACGGTATCATCACCTCGCGACGCGCGCGAACCGACGAAAAAGAAAAAATCACGCGCTTGACATCCAATCGAAGTACAACACTCCCCGTGAGCTTACCTCTCTTCTCTTGGCCTTCCGCACTTGTTTCGGAAAAAAGAGAGGGTTCACGGCGTCGGTGGATCGTCGTAGCTTTTTTTTTTCCCTGCATGTACACTAATTCACGAATCCATGCGAAGCGTCTCTCCCTCGCTTCCCAGCGTGACACACAAACACATACGCATACACACGCAAGCCTTTCTGAGAGGAATGAACATGTCGAACATCGCTGGTGCCGAGAGAACGCCCCTTGACAAAGGCACACATAAGCAAGACAACACATACTCGGTCTTGACGAACCAAACACAGTTGTGCTGTCTTCTTTTGCGATGGCTCCTGCTCTCCGCGGCCCAGTACGCGCGAGACTTTTCCTGCCGACCACGAGGCGGCGGACAACGCCCCCCCCCCCCCCGTGGACTTCCCCACGCGCTCTGCACTCATTTCCCCATTTAACCCTCTTCTTGTCGACGCATGTACATTGACGCGGCACCGGCTACGTCTCCGCGTCTGTTGTGTCTGTCTTATGACTTGATCTGCCAATCGCCGGCTACTCTCGCGCTACTCCTTCAGGGTGAACCCATTGTTTTTCTTCTCACAACACAACCCACACCAAACCACCGTCAAGACAACATGCCCTTCGTGAAGATCGTGAAGAACAAGGCGTACTTCAA
>JASAOL010000532.1:0-100444 GCA_030849045.1 Wallacemonas rigidus
GCGCCACTGAAGCAGCGCCACATCATCCATCGGGCGGTGCGCCTCACGCTCACTCGCATCCGCACCGCGTGCACGGGCGTAGCCCGGGACACGCAGCGTCTCAGCCGTGACACGTCCGCCCGCCGCGATCTCCGCGAGTTGTTCATCTTCGAGGAATGCCGTCAAAGCGGCGAAGCCCTCGGTAGACGCGTGGGCGTCGATCGCCTGGAGTAGCGCCTCGAGCGTGTGCAGATCGGTCGCGGTGCTCGCCATGGGCATGGTTTTGACGATCTTCTCGGCGAGGCTGCCGGGCGCGACGGTGGCGGCTGGTTGTTTGCCAAAAGCGGCGGAAATGTCGCGTGCGTCGCGCACATTGACTTGGTCCACGCGGTACGTGTAGGCGACGAGCGCCACCACCGCAAGGAAGAGCAGTATCATGATGGCACACAGGCATAGGCTACTCCCACACAGACTCGCCAGCAGAAGTCGCTGCCAGAGCGGCTCCCGGTAGACGATCCCATCCTCCATCTCGTCGCGTTCGTGTCTGCGGTGCTTGTTCCATTTTTCGCAGAGTCTCCGCCAGCACGGCGTGCGTGCGTGACGAGACGGCTTGACGTTGTCGTTCGCACGCGGTTCCTCCACGTTTACAGCGGTGACCCCACCGCTGGGCAGGACCGCGCGATCGAGCGCGCGTGCTCTGCAGTGGTGTTGGGCAGGCGCAGCGGTGTGTACGCCGTCCATTTAAGAAAGCGTCACCTGACGCGAGCTCACACAGACGAAACGAAACAAATAGCGCGAACCAGGAAGAAAAGGAAAAGCACGATCGCAGAGACCGACAGCTATGGCGCCGACTACAAGAGAAGTAAAGAGAGAGAGAGACGAGAAGAAAAAGAGGATGCGAAAAAGGATTCAGTGAGGATTGACTCTTGACACGAGGGAGAAAAGCAGCGCTGATAGCTTCAATGTGCGACCAACAGGCACAGAAGTGATGAGACGGTTTTTCACGTTTTGTCCTTCAAGGCGGGCTCATTTGAAACCTGAGGAGAACGAGCCTGTGTACGTGATGCAGATGGCGTAGTTTGTGAAGAGATCAATAAAGCGGGCTCGGACATGCGCGGTGAGAGCCGCTGCGTGTTCGCCTCAGCGTCCCCTGCTCGGCAGATCCTCTTCTCTTCGACGTTACGTTTTACTTTTTCCTTCTTGACACGGACACGCTCTTCGGCGCGAAAGGAAAAAAAAGCAACAAATACCGAAACGATTAGAAAAGAAGGTCACGAGCGCGCGCACGTCTGTGTGTGAGAGAGAGAGCAGAGAACTCTTTGTTTCTCACGTTGTACACTCACTCGAGGTGAATATTTGTCCACTTCAGGTAATCACGCATCCGGCGCGCAGTGCCAGGTGCGTACGTGGACCCACCAAGCGCTTGCGTGCAGGTAGGGTCATCACGCTGTTCACACGAAAAGAAGAGACGGAGTCGATCTACCGTGCGCTGTCGCAGCTCCAGCATAAAGTTGGTCGGGCGTCTGCCCTCCGCGTGCTCCCCATCGGCATCGGTGATGGCTCGTGCCGACGTCGTCGTCGTCGTCGTTGGATCCGGCCGCACCGTGCAGGCCACCGTTTCAGTCGGTGCGAACAAATGCCATCCGTGTGTCCACAACGCCGCGCTAAGGTGCACGTCTTCCTCGCTTCGGGTGAGGAGACCGAGAAAAGGATCGAGATGAACCCTCTCACCCGGCGGTTCGGCCCTGACAGGATCGAAGTGAAGCCGGTCCTCCACATTGATCGGCGCGAACGCCTCGGCGCGGGCGAAGAGGAAGTCTGTCGAGCCAACGAGCTGCGCCACGTACGGAAATCCGCGTGCGGTGGTACCCTGATACACCTGACTTTGTGACCACATCTCGCTCGACACCGGTAACGACGAGGTCGCGTCCGAAGGGGAAGACGGTGCGGACGGACCCGCTGGACGAAGGTACCGCATCTCGCGCAGACTCCGGCTTTGCCGACCGATCAACGACGCCCTTGTCGACACCAATCCGTCCTCCCGCGTGTCTGGTGGTGTGGTGGCCGCCGCGACCACAGAAATGAATGCCGCGTCTGTCATGTGTTTGGTCAGCGCCTCGCGCAGAGCTTGGTGGTGGTGCCGTAGCCACGCACACTCCAACTTGACCTTGTCAATAAGGTTCGCCTCGGTCAACCAGCTATCATCGCGGGCGGTAGCGCACACCTCGGGTAATGACATGTCCGCCTCCTCTTGGCGCATGAGCACATCAAGCACGAGCGCGGGAGAGAGGCTACCGTGTGTGCGGCGGAAAATCACCGCATCACTCGCGCTCGGTGACGAGGAGGACGAGGAAGACGCCGCTGCCGATGTCGATGTGCCGAACAAAGAGCGCAATGCGAGAGTCGTCGCGGACAAGGACGCCGCGGACGGCGCCGCGTCTACCCCACCAAGCAAGGCATGAAGCCACTCGGGTACCACCATACGTGCGAGCGTGAAAAGATCCGCATCGATCGCCGCCTTGAGATCCTTCTGATGCTGCCAGTGCGCGTCTTGACCGAGCCAAGAATTGGAATCGCCCAGAGGTACGCCGACAGCCGAATCAGTTTGTGCGCGACGCAACACTGTCATGTAGCTCTCCGCAAACTTGGGCGCCAAAGCGGTCGCTTGTGATGTGAGCACAGCACGTCCACGCTCCGGTAGCTGAAGATACAGCAGCCTCGCCGCCCAGTCCCACCCTGGGACCAGCAAGACGCCCGGGTTGACAAAGAGAATATATGACTCACCGCGATACAGCTGCAGGAGAGCGAAGCGCATCGCGTGGTCGCTCGTGAAGCGCGCGTGTGCGTGCGACGCGTCCGCCTCCTTGAGAGGCCGTCCGGATGGAAGGGGAATCACCACACTGCGCGAGCGCATATTGTCCTTGAAGACGAACCCATAACTGTGTTCCGCGCGAGGGGCGGTGAACTCCGGGGGAAGGCACCGGATGACGCGCTCAACGCTCGGATCGCCGCCATCGCTGCTGGCGCGGGTGAACATGAACTGTGGTGTGGCGACATTGACGCCGATCGGCCAGCGCGCGTGTTGGTACAGGCTACGCACGGTACTCGTACAGCCCGCATGCACGAACACGTTGTCTGCTGTCGCGGTCGACGACGGCGCAGCTGCGGTGGGGGAGACGCCGGACGGTGGTGGGGATGGCGATGACGCGCGCGGTCGCGGAGGTGGTGCGTGGTAGATATCGCTGTGTGTCGCGCTAAAAGGTATGGCCACAAACACGGCCCCTTCACTGCCGTACCCGCGACGGAGTGCGTGGACAGGGTCCCAGAACTCTTTGGAGCGTGCGACGTGCGTCGCGTAGCCGTCATCGAACAGTTCACGCTCGGCCTCCGCGTTGTACGCGGCCAGCTCGCCATCAGCACTGGCGTTGAAGTGATACGTGAGGGCGCTCTCTGGTGACGCGTCGACGGCCTGTACGCTCTGTGCGACGTACCGGGCCGTTTCGATCGATAAGAGTGGCGTCGTGGTAGGCGATGCGGCGGAGGACGACGACGACGACTCACTCAGAGAAATGTTGTGAATCATCATGAAGAGCCGTATCTTATCGAGAAGGAGCGCGATTGACACCTTGCCCGTCGTCGCTGACGGCGCCGCGCTCGAGAGCGACGTCGTTCCGGTCCCGGGTGCATGCGCACGCGCCGTCCACTCTCTCAGCGACCAAATAGCAAGAGGCGTCAAAAGAAGAACGAGTACGAAGAGGACACGCAGTGCTGTCCTACGCTTTGAAGACGCGCGTGACTTTGGCCGCATGGTGTGTGTGTGTGTGTGTGTGTGTGTGTGTGTGTGTGTGATGGCGCGATCTACCACAGTTGGTAGACTGTTTCGCTTGACTTCGCGCACGTCTTCTCTCTTTGAAATGTACGACAACTAAAAGACTCGATGCTCGCTACCTGGATGATCCCCAGCAGAGATTTCCGTTTTTACTGCTGTACGTTTGTGGGGGAGCAGCTCTTTGTTTTGTTTGTTTGTTTTTTTGTTGTTGACGAGAAGGGGGTTGAGAAGAACCAGATGAGTGCGTGTGTGTGTACGGCAGGTTGAGCATGCATCGAGGTACAACATCGGCAAGACGCACAGCGATGTGTCGTGGGGAGCCAAGAGGTATCTATTTAAAAAAAAAAAGTGAAAAAGTGAGCTTGCAGAACAGTGAGCGATGATGTCCCGTGACAACCACCATCATGTCGGTGACAGGCGAGAAACCGCACTCACGACACTTCCGTGAGCCCGTGCACAAGCCTGTCCTCCGTGTTCTTTTCTTTTCTTCTTTTTAGGTACGGTTTTGTTATTGTGAACAGAATGAGATCCATAATCGCGGAAAGAAAAAAAAAGAAAAGGAACGGAACGGAATACGATGGCGGTGAGTGGTAGACATGTTCCTTTTTATGCCATGATGTCGCACTACGGCTTCTTATTATCCTCCCGCTGCCAGCGCTCCACGTTCTGGCGGAAGTCAACGACAAACTCATCGAACTCGTGACGGCGCGCGTCCTTCTTCGACATTACGCTTTCATAAAGATGTGTTTTACACGCGAACACCTCAATCACCATTCCCAACGAGAAGCCGAGAAGGAAAATTCCAAGCATGCGCGCTGCAAAGGGAAGCGACCGATATCTCCTAAAGAAGCGAGTCGTGGCGGTGCCCCCGCGCATAAAGGGATCTGACGCCGAGGCTGGATGCTGCAGAACCCTCGCGGCGGCCATTAACGGCGTCGTGCGGCAGAACGCACGCACGAGTGTCATCGTCGTGGAAGGAGCTAAAGATGAATCGTAAAAGCTGTACACGTCCCTCCTTCCTTTTGTGTGAGATAATGTCTGCTTGAGGGAAGCTTCAGCGAATGGGAGGAGATGAAACGGGTAGGCGGTGGGAGAGAGAGAGAGATAAGAACGAAGCATCACTGGACGTCGCGCCGTAGTGCCGTCGATCATGTGACAGCACGCGTGGTACACACGCACGCACAGCACATGTGAAGTTAATAAGCGGCGCGACCTTTGCTGCCAATCGCACAGAAAAAGAGTGTGTATGTGCGCCGTTCCATGCGCCAACGAGCACACGCGTCGCGAAGAAGTCAGCTACACTTCGAAGAAAAAAAAAAAAAGGACGGGCTCATTGAACCACTTCCTTTTGTCTTTTCCCCCATCGGCACATGTCTGGGATGGTTAACAACTACATACTTATTTTTTGATTTTTTTTTCCAAACAAAGTTTGGTGCAGTCACGTCAACGAAGTCCAGCAGAACGCGACACAGAGAGGTGCTGCTACTGCCGACAAGGCGACATTGAGCGTGCGCGGCAACACCGGAAATGCAAAAAAAAAAAAAAGAAGTGAGAATAAGGTGGGGGAGGAGAAACGGAAAAAAGAAAGCACCGAAAAGAGGATGTGTGAAGTTTGGTTTGGCGAAAAGAATTAGTAATAATAATAAGTACGTCCGTCTGCTATCCACAATGGTGTTATTCTTTTCTTTTGTGTTTGGTCCTCACGTAGTTTTAAAAGTATTGGAAAGGGTGCGGAAAACGGGATATAGTTTTGTTTTTCGTGTGTGAGAGAGTGAGAGACAGAGAGAGAGAGAGATCGTCGGAGTGCGATGCGCGAAAAAGAAAAGGAGGAGACAGGAGACGAATGAGACGCGGAGAGCTTCGTCGTCATACCGGCGTGGAGAAACCCTTACGCGCTCCCTCCATTATGTACACGATGGCCACTACTGCGCGCATCGGGCACGACACAGGACGCATGGATGCGACGTGACGAGACCCTCGCTACTTGTGATCGAGGTGGTCCGTTTTAAAGTTCATCTCCGCGGAACGCTCTCCCTCTCTCTCTCTCTCTTTTTTTTTTTTTTTCGCCGTGCGTTTCATGGGTTGGGAAGAGCGTGTATAGCACGCGAGACAAAAAAAAAAAAAAATCACGACGCCAGTCTGGGTGGAGAGAAGGACACCACTGGCCGCATTGAGCGGTCGGCACACACACTTCATCATTGACAACGAATAATTTTCAGAAAAAAAAAACTGAGAATCACAGTAGCGAAACAAAAACAAAATAAAGAGAGAGAGAGATGACAGAGGGTACGAGATGAATCGGAAAAAAGGGGGCGATTTTTATCGTGAGTACACATGTCGCACAGAGACCACACTCAACGTTTGTCTCATCCTTCCTTGATTTCCCTTCTTTGTCTCTCCGCCTCCTCCGGCGCATGGGTTTCTTTGTACGCCTTCACACGCTTTTCCGATCGCTTCTCTGTTCTCCACATGTTCTCTGTTTTTTTTTTTTTCGCGTGTTTTCATTTTGTGGCTATTGTCGTCGTTGTTGATTTCGTTGTGCGCTTCAGCAGCATCCTCCCGTCGCGGTAGACGGGCGTCCACCTGCTGCGCCGGCATCGCCACTCGTCGCGCCGTCCCGCGCGGACGGCGTCAGTAAAAACGGATCCCTCCGCGTACCGAACTGGGTGGTGCCGCTATCAAGATTTTCATTCGCCGCAGTTCCATTCGCGCTGTTTCCCTCCGGCATCGCGCTCATGACGGGGCCCGGTAGTGCCTGTGCGACTGCTCGGAAAAGCGCTTTGATGTTCGTCCCGTGCTTCGCACTGACCTCCATGTTGAGCACGCCGTACTCTTCGGCTTTTCTTTTCGCTTCGTCCGCGCTCACCTCACGCTGAATGGGCTTGCCGGACGGTCCAACGTCGCCGCGTGTCGCCAGATCACACTTGTTACCAACCAGCATTATCACGACCTCTTCGCCGCGCTCCGCACGCACCTCATCGACCCACGTGAACGCGCTGAGAAAAGAGGAGCGCGATGTCACATCGTACACAACCACCGCCGCCGCGCTGTTGCGAATATAGCTCGGTATCAGCGAGCGGAACCTCTCCTGTCCGGCCGTATCCCACAAGTGTAGGCGCACAATGTGATCCTCGAGGTACATGTTCTTTGTGAAGAAGTCGATGCCAATCGTCGCCTGATACTGGTCGTCGAACGTGTCGTACATGAAGCGCGTGATGATGCTTGTTTTTCCAACCGATTGATCGCCGAGCAGGACGAGCTTGTGTTTAACCGAGGGTAAATGACTCTCAGGCTCGGCGGCAAAAGACGAGGACGTCATCCTGCTTCCTCTTTGTGTACGTGTGCGCGTAGGTGAGTCTAGAGGTGTGTGTGTGTGTGGGTGTGTTGTTAGACGAGAGAGAGACGACGCACGCGAGTGAAAAAGAAACCGACGAGAGTATCGCACCGACAACAACAACAACAACGCTCAAAGTACAAAAAAAAAAAAAAGAGCGAGCGTGGAATCGTGTGTATGTGAGAGGATGCGTTTGTTTCACGTGTATCCGCGTTCTAACAACACTGTTTTGCGAGTGCCCGTGCGTCGAGGAGATCCAAGAACAAACGTAGGTGAGAGAAAAAGCAACAGGTCTTTGTTTCGTCTCCAAAAAAAAAAAGAGAAAAAGAACGCTAAAGAAGTGCGAATCAGTCGTGTGTGTGTGTGTGTGTGTGTGTTTGTGTGTGAAGCGCAGCACGTGAATTAAAAAAAAAAAAAACGGGTTGCGATAAATAAAAAAAAAAGAGCCGCGGAGGAGTAGCAAGAGAAGAGATGAACGATACGGACAGGCGGTGGTTCCAAAGTGGTAGATGGCGATTGTGACGCGACGAGAGAAGCGTCTCCACGCGTCACGATTCACGCGGGAGCACTGTCGCACGACACAGTGATGTCCCCTTTGAACAGATGATTTGATTGTTGTGATTGGGGTTGTTGGCACAAGGATGCGGTTAGAGAGTGTGTGTGAGCGAGCAGGCGAAAAGAAGGGAGAAGCGGTGTGCACGTGTACGACGCTTGTTTGATCCGCCTGTCGAATTCGCTCCTCTCGCACACCACTTCTTCTCAAGCTCACCGCGTTCTCGTGTGCGGCTCGGCGTGTGGCGCGGTACGGAGAGGTGCACACAGTACGATCAGCCGAAATGTGGTTTCGGACGCGCGCACATGGCTGATTACTATTTTTTTTTCTTTTCGCTACTCGTGTTCGCGTTGCTGTTGCTTTTTCTTTGTTTTTCTTAAACTAGTGACCGTGCGCATGCTCACGCTCTCGCGCTGCACGAGTGGACTCAAAACGAACAAGAAAAAGAAAAAGGATGCGGGAACAGCAAGCGCCATATCAACCGCGTCACAACCCCTCCTCGCGCCAGCAGCATCACCTGTTACTTCTTACCCTTCTTCTTACCGCCACTCTTCGCGTTGCCGGTGTTGGCGTGACTGCTACCGGATTTTTTGTTGTTTGACTGCGTACCGGTCGCGCCTTTCCCAGTGGTCGCCTGTGCGGTGTGGTTTGTCGAAGAAGCCGCGTTCTGGCCCGCGCTGGTGCTCGCATGAGCCGCTGCCGCGTCTGCCGCCTGAAGAGTCGCGGCGGTGCAGGTGCTCACAAAGGTGTTGACCATGTTTTCCACGATCTTCAGCTGACCTTGATGAGCGACGCGTGTCGTGAGCGTCGTGTTGCCATCCGTCGCTTTTAAGATAAACGTTTTCCGGGAGTGAAAAGGCCGCAGCTTGAGCATTAAGCGCGTACGTTTGACACCACTACGGTTGTGCATCTGCTTCACAGACTCCACAAACTCACGCAGCTCGAGCTTCATGCTGGCTTTGTATCTAATGACGTGTTATTATTGTTGTCGTTGTTGTTGTTGTTGTTGTTTTTTACTATGTGTGTACGCGCGCGTGTGTGTGTACACGTCAATAAGATGGAAGTGGCATGCGGCGGTAGGACAAGTTGAATTAGATGAGGTAGAGAGATGGTAGAGAACAAAGTCGAACAGACTCGCACTTCTCATTCGCTCTTTTGACATTTCTTCTTTTTTTGTTGTTGTTGTTTTTTTTTGTTCTTGTTGTTTTATATAGGTAGGTCGCTTGCTAGAGCAACAAAAAAAAAATAACATCGCTCAAGCGCGGATGTGCGCGGATGTGAGGCTGCCATATCGAGCTCAATCGGCTTCATCGCGCTGACCTATGGATGTTGTGTAATCGCTCCCTCACCCATCATGGATGGGAGAATGCGACAGACAACGACGGCTGTATGTCCCGTTGTATGTGTGCACGTGTGTGTGTGTGTGTGTGTGTGTCTGTGTGTGTGTTGTGTGTGTGTTGTGTGTGTGTGTGTCTGTGTCTGTGTGTCTGTGTGTGTGTGACGGAAAGCGTGCTCACGCGCCCTGTGATGTGCCGCACGAATTGTGCATGGATAGCACACATGTCGGGTTCTTTTCACTTTTCTGCTTTTCTCTCTATCCTTTGTTTCTCATGTCCCGCACACACACACACACAGTTTGATTGATGATGGATACTTATTTCATTTTTTTTTCAAATTTTTTTTTTTCATGTCTTCGTTCACGCGGAGGGTAACGTCGCCGTGTTCAACACGTGTGCCGCCGCAATCGCGCAGCGTTGACGCGCTTGAGACGTGGAGGGATAAAGGCACAAAAAGGGGGAAGTCTGCTCCTTGAATTCAAAGAACAACAACAGAAAAACAAAGAACGAGAGGCGCGTACCGAAGTCTTCGGTAGTAACAACGCAGCCGTTGTCACCCGCTATGTCCACATGGGTATCTATTCGTGTGTGTACTCATTTTATTTTTATTTTTCAATCTTCGAAGTCGTCCTCGTAGTCGGATTGCACCACCGATTGTTTCTGCGCGGACGGCGCACTCGCGCCGCTCTCAGATATCGGCACGCCTCGGTGTTGGCACGACGGGAGCACGGCGGCCACCTCAGCCTCGCCAAAGATCTGTCGATATGCCGGTGTGTTGAGCACCGCCGCGGGCACCGTGTGGAGATGACTTTTCACGTACGCGGAGCGCAGCACGCGGCGCACCGTCGGCCGCGCCGCCGCCTGCACGGTGAGAAGCGACTGCACGAGCTCCTTGAGTTCTTTGGAGTACACATTGTAGAGCTCCTTGCGATCAGTCAGTGGCACGCAGCGGCCCTTGGTCACCATATGCGTCAACGCCGGGACACTGTTGGCGTTGAACGGACGCTCAAGCGCCATCAACTCGTAGAGCAGGACGCCAGCGGACCAGACATCCGCCCCACCGTCGTACGCGCGCTCTTCGCAGAGCTCCGGTGCCATGTAGAACGGCGAGCCGCACGCCTCCTTCGCCTTGGCACCGACCTGACCAACCACCGTCGCGATGCCAAAGTCTCCCACGCGGACGGTCACGCCGTCCTCCAGTAAGAACAAATTCTGTGGTTTGATATCACGATGCAGAACGTGACAGTCGAGGTGCATATACTGTAAGGCACACATGAGCTGGATAAGCATGGAGGCGACGTAGTCCTCCGACAAACGCTCGCCGCGCTGTTGTGCTTTTTCAATCACATGGCCGAGGTCCCCACCACCGCAGAATTCAAGCACGATGTACACCATGAGCGGCGCGCCTGTCGTGGCCGAGCCAGGGCCGGCAGACGACGAGCTCAGCAGGGCACCACCACTACCATCGTGGTAGTCGAGGAACTGCACCATGGACGGATGACCGCGTACCTGACGCAGAACCGCAACTTCTGTGCGGAGAGAGCTGAGCTCCTCCTCGCGGTTCGTGACGGTTTGTAAATTGATATCTTTCACGACGACGCGCGACGGCATGTCGCTCGATGACCCAGCTGCCGCGGCGTAGAGCGTCGCACAGCCAAACGTTCCCTTGCCAAGAATTTTTTCGCGATGCAGCTGCCAGTGGTGACCCGTCTCACCGATCATATCAAGGTACTCGACGGATGACACACCCGCACTGGCAGGCGCCGTCGCGCCGGCGTTGTTGTTCGCGGGCGGAGACACCGCAGCGCCGCCGGATCCGTCGAGGAAGGATGGCGTCGCGCCACTGCCCACACTCGACGGCTTCAGAAAATCAGGCACGTTGTCATCGTCCAGAAAAGATGGTGTCGCCTTGGTTTTGTCACTGGCGCCACTGAACATCATCTTCTCGAATTCACTCTCCATGATGTCCTCCTTTCTTTTTTTTTATTATTATTTCTATTTGTTCGCTTCTTTGGTCGCAGTGGCTGTGTGACTGGTAGCCGAGAATCCCAGAAGACGTGTGTGTGTGTGTGTGTGTGTGTGAAGAGACAAGAAGAGGAAGGATGGTGTTTTGTTTTTACTATCGGTAGTCGTCTCGAGAGTGAGCTCGATGGAAAAGGAAAAGCGTTGATGAGGGTGGACACGAACTTACACGCAGTCAATAGACGCCGCGGTCTGTTCGGTTGTTGTTGTTGTTTTGATTAACTCTCGCACATCCCGTTTGTTGGGATCGAGCGCGTTGATCTCTCTCGTGTTCGCGGGTGCTCTCTCTCTCTTTTTTTTTTTTTTTGTGTGTGTCTGTAAAGGATGTGACCATCTCTTTTGTTTGTTTGTTGTCTTCGTCGTCTCTCTCTCTTCTCGCTTCGTCAGACAAGACCATAGGGGAGCCCACAGAGACCCTCATACGAAAAGTAGTGTGCGGAGTCAACTGAGATCCACTCAACCTCCAGCGCCTTCAGCGCCGCCTCGTTGTGTGCGCGCGCGTCGCGGTCGTACTGCCCCGGCACGAACCACGTCAGCCCATGTCGGTGTTCGCGGAAGCGGAGATCTTTCCAATCGCCAGCGAAGTGCATCATGCGTGGGAAGCGCGCGATGTCCACGTGGTGCGCGCGCCAGAACCAGTCCCGCGCGGCCTCTTCCCCCTCCGCCTCTTCACGCGTAGAGTGGTCCAGCGCGATGAGAGAGGCGGTGAACGGTGAGGAGGGGTCGAGAGACGCTGACGACAAGAGCGCGCTCTCACCGGCATCACGCGCGAATCGCAGTGGCGAAGCGGGAAACACACAGTGCGTTTGTAAGTGACGTCGCCATTGTTCGTTTTGGGTGAGAGCATCAAGCTCCGTCGCATCCGCGTCGTCCGCATCGGATGTGACCTGGACCTCGACGTGCGCCGTCGCGCTGTCAGTCGACGCGCTTGGTGAGGGAACGGCGGTGTCCATCGGCGATATCGACGCCGACCGCAACGATGACAGACAATGGGATAGCGCCGCCTCAAAGGATGCTGCCAGGTCGTCATTCGTCGTGCTGTGCGAATGTGTACCCACCCCTCGCGCCCGGTCCTCATTCCCGTCGCGTGGGCGATCGCGCGTCGTGTTGCTGTTGTCCTGCGTCGCGCTGGGAGCAGTCGCCTTCGGGTGCGGCGATGAGAGTGCGGGTGAAGAAGGCAAACGTGAAGTCTTCGCGGCCGCACCACACGCGCGACAAGGCGGCACCGTCGTGTTTGACCGCGTCGCTTGCCAGCGATCCCCGACGAGGTTCAGGAGACAGCGGTTTTCGCGCGAGAAGAGGGCACGAGCGTGTGCCTCTTCGTCAGGAAAAACATCAAACGCGGAGGTGTTGGCGCTGCTCGTCAGGCGCCGCCGGAACTGCGCGAGGTACGCCTGTTCTTGGTGGTGGGGCTCGCGTGGAAAAAGATGTGACATCGGATGGGTCAACGCGGGCGTCACGCCGAGGGCCTGCATGGTGCGTGCGTAGAGCTCAGAGAGGTGACGCGCACGCGCCAACGTACCCGAGGCGACCGCATGTGTCGACGACGGGCTACGCAGCACGTCCTGGACGTTCACCCGCCGACCGAACAACGGCGGCGTCACGACAGCTGTCCACGTCTCCGCCCTTGTCTGCTTCGCGTCGTCACCGGCGCCAGGGTGAAGTGTGTCCGTACTCGTCTGCGCAGCGCCTTGCGGTTCGCTGTGCTTCGTCCCCTTCTGCTGCGGCAGCGGCGCTCGTGGGCTCTTGTCTGTCCGCGCCTCCGCGTCTTCCCGGCAGCAGTCGGCCACACTCGCACGCGAGGTGGTGCCGAGTGTCGCCGGAACACACACAGTACACGTGTCGTCGTGAGCGTAGTTGTGTTGCGGTGCGCGAAAGGCGAAAAGCGGCCGATAAATGTACGGAAAGCCGGTGTCCGGTAGCGGCGTTTGTTGTGCGTTCGATGTGAGCTCGCGTGTCTGTGCGTTTGTTGTGTTTGCGGAACCGGGAGAGGGCTGCGCCGCGATCTCGGCGAGTAAATAGAGGGGACACACCAAGTCGCGGATGTAATCGTCCGACAAGGCGGTTTCCACATCCCACGCGAGCGCGCCGTGCGTCGTCGTGTGCGTCGTTGTCGTCGTCGCCGTCATCGCCGCGTACGAGGACTCAATCGCGCGGCGTACGGCAGCTGAGGAAGCCCCACTTGTCTCGGCCACGTTGCGGAACAGCCCCTCGCGCTGGCTCGCGGCATCGACCTCCCAGAGGCGCGCGAGCGGGGCGGTCATGAAATGCTCGATATGGCGTCGGAGTGCGCGCAGAAGCGAGAACAGATGCCGCAGCACCGACGGCGACGACGATGACGACGCCAACACCGAGGCAGCGTTGCATTGACGCGACGCGTAGGACGTCGAGGGGAAGAGTGAAGTGGTTGCCACGGACACAGCCGCGGCGGCCTTACCCTGCGCTACCCCCACATCGGTCCGTGCGTCACAGGTGTTCGCCTCCTCAAGTGACGCGCGTGTCACGTAATGACGTCCTGGTTCCATGAACGGTGTCACAAAGAAGAACTCGTTTTCGCGGTCAAGGCCGATGAGGCCCGGTGGAAGCCCGAATGGATCAAGGCGCCGTCGTCGCGGGACGTTTCCTGTCTCGGTCTTCTCCGTCATCGACGTCGGCGTCGCGGCAGCAAGGGGAGCTGTGAGCAGGTCCTCCTCCACTTCCCATATCCGCCCATAGACGTACATGGATGCGATGATGGCTTGATCGTTGTGCCAGCCCCTCTCCTGCGCATGAGCGCGGCAAGACCGCGTCGAGCGTGTTGGTGCGTCGCCTTTGTGAGAATCCACCTCGCCAAGGGTGCTGTTGCCGACCGCGCCGCCCTTTTTTTGGCCGGACGCGATGTCACGCGCATGCGGCGCGTCGTGCTGCGGATCGAAAAGCGCGCGGCGCGCGGCGTCACTCAACGGGAGCGGCATGCCACCGTGCATACGCAGCCACCGCACAAGGTCCCCGTTCTCTTCCGACACGTCCAGCGGGAAGTGCTCCTCAATGTAGGTCAGCATCGCGCGGACGAGCGCCTTGTAGGCCCACACACGAGCTACCACCCCACCGGCGTTGAGGTGTCGCGCCGAGTTGAGTGTGCCGCGAAAATTCGGGAAGTAATAGTCGACATCCGTGGGGCGGCGTGCGGCGTGGCGATGCGGTTGATAGTGCTTTTCACTTCCGGTGTCGTCCTCGCGAAGGTCGTGGTCGTCCGGCTGAGTCTCGCGCGACGGTGCAGAGGAGGAAGACGACGACTGCGCGGTCCCTCCGCTCGTCGATGGTCCTCGCGGACGTGGCGACGTCGAGGGATTTTTCACGGCGTTCCGGGCAGGTGAGCTCGGCGTAGGTGGTCGGTCCGTTTGCAGCATCGGCGAGCCGTCGACGTCTGGATCGCGCGCCAGGACGTCCGAGAGCCACTCAAACGGCGAATCTATCGGCGGTGCGGTCAACGGGTGTGTGGACGTCGTGTTGGAGTGGTGTTGAGGGTGCGTGGTATTGGTGCTTTGGTGTGCGACTTCGCGAGTGGGTCCCGTCCGATGGGCCGCGTCTTCGGTGACCTCTCCGCTGTCGTCCGCAGTCTGCACACGCTTGCTCTGGTCAGGCCGAGCAGAATCAGCGCGGCGCGCATCATCGCTTGCGTTCGCGGAGGCGCCAGGCGACAGCGGAACCGAGCGTGGCGAGAGCGATGACGACGATGGAGAAGAAGTCATCTGTATGTTCGTTTCGCCCGTCGTCGCTGTCTCGTTGAGCGTGGCGGCAGGGTCGGCTAAGCGTCGTCGTATCTGCTCGGTGCCATCGCCCTGTGGGGCGTCCACAGAGGGCGGCGCGCAGTACACGGCGTTGCGGCCGGCTAACGATGTCCGCTCGGGGTCAATCCGCGATGCACCATCGAGATAGTGGAAGACACTGTACGCACGGCTCTCTGTGTCGGTGTAGGACAGTCCGTGCTCGCGGGTGCTGTTGGGTCGTGCGTGCGAGGTGCGCGGAGCCTCCTGCTCGACGCCCCAGTAGCGTCGACGCGGTGGAACACACAGGCGCTCGTCGCGGCTCTCCTTACGCGACACCGCACGTTCTGCCACCGACCGCCGAACGATGTCCACCGCGGCCGAGACGGTGTGTGCGAACGCGTGCACCGCTTGACCGCTTGGCGCTCTCTCTTCGTTGTCATCCGTGTCCTCCCCTGTTGGCGCGCGATTCGCGGCGAGAGAAGACGTCGCGGGTCCACTGAAGGACCGGCGGACCACAGCGCGCGCCTGGGCGAGAAAAGCGCGAGAGATCTCTCGCATCTCCACAGACTGGTCCTCTTCACCTCCTCGCGTCCACGGCTGGAGATACGCGAGAAGTGCCTTTTCCATCGACGCCGGTCGATTGCGTCGCGTCGCGATCATCAGCTCTAGCAGGTCCGCTTCCGACTGACACTGAGACTCACTGGTCACCGCGTGCGAGCGCTGGCACGACGATTCGGCGTTGAAAAGAACCGGCGGCATCTGCACGAGACGACGCCACCGCTCGCGTAGACGCTCCTCCTCCTCCGCGTGTTCCGCCGCCATCCCGTTGACCCTCCTCCCGGTCTCGGTCGCCTCGGACTCCGCAGCAACACGCGCCGCCCTATCTTGTCTCTGTCCGGTGTGCGCGGCTACCTCATCGTCGAGGAGCGCGCTTCGACGCATGCCTGCCAGCACGACCGGCGCCAGCGCCTCGCCGTAATCCTCCCACGCTCGCACCTTCACGACATCCAAAGCCGCTTCACTGGCCGGCGAGAGGTCGGCGAACTTTGCCAAGAACGGCGCGACATCGGCACCAGTCCACGCCGCATCTGAATCCGTGAAGACGACGATGTCATCATCCGCGAGACCTTCGCGGACAATCCACTCGATGTGCGCGAGATGCCGCGCGATGTGCCCGTACGGCTGCTGGTACCCGAGCAGTGTGTAGTGAAAACCCGTCAGAGCCGCGGAGGCGACGAGCGCGCAGCCCGTTGGAGAGATGGTGTTGGTGTACGTGGCGAAGCGTATCCGCGGCGGTTGTGGTCCTCGTCGCGCATCGGCGGCCGGCGCACTTGTGTGCGTCGACGATGAGTCCGTTGTTTGGTTTGGATGATTCGTGGGGACGTCGTTGGCCGGCGGCATCTGCGATGATGAAGTTTGTTTCCACGCGCGCTGGCGCGCCTCGAGCAGCGCCGCCACACGCACCTCTAAGCCTAGCACCTGACGCCTCGACTGCGGCAGGGGTGACGTTGGCCGCGTACGCGTGTGTTCGTCCCCGGCAACACCACGACCACTGCCCTGCGTCTTGTCCTCGCGGGTGTGTCGCTCGGGCGTCGCCTCGCTCGATCCTTTTTGATCGCCCGAGACGTGTGGCTGCGAAGCGCGCCGGGCGCGATCAGCGAGAGTTCCGAACGCGCACGCGAGGTGTGCTTTGGCTTCACAGCGTGTGCGGACCGGCGGCACACCCGAGCTCGTCGTTGTACGGGTGGTATTTTGGGACAGGCTCAACGTTGGGTTTGCCTCCTCGTTGGGCGCCACGTGGCGGCCCGTTAGACCCTCGACGCCCACCGCGTCGGCAAAGCGACGGGCGTCTTTGTCGTGTGCCCATCGCATCAGTACGTGCAGATCCTCGTAGACGCCAGACATACTTGTCCTCAGTGTTTCCAGAGGTAGGGTGTGTTGAAGCGCGACGGCTTCCGTCTGCGAGCGTCCCTCGAGCGCGGCAGCGCACGTCGACGTGGTCGTGTAGTACCGTGCGTGCTGCCCTGGTCGGTGGCAGAGCCGTCCGCGGAGAAAATACGTACAATTGAACATGGCGACGGTGGCCACGACGGTGCAGAGGATAATGAGCGCGACGCACAGCACGAGTGCGAGGATTCGACGCGGCGATCGCCACCACCACCGCAATGCGGACACCGTGGCGGGCGATGGCGCCGTGCCGGTCAGGTATTTCAGGCCATGCTGAGCAGCGTGAAAAGTCTGGTCGTAGAGAGCAGACGCGCGCGATTCGTGAGCATCGACCGTCATCACCGTCAGCGATGTGGGAACCATCGCGGAAAAGCGACGATTGGCGGACGCCTGGGGCGATGGGACGATCGCGCCGTCACCGGAAGCTCGAAGACTCGACCCCGTACTCTCATTCGTACTGCGCACCAGCACGGCCGACGAGGCGGATGCAGACGCGGCTGGCAGCGGCGAAGGCACGGGTCGCACAGGCGAGCTTGGGGCGAACGGTGATAACTCCGGCGTGCCGGAGCTGGTGCTGAGAGGACGGGCAGACGCCGGCTGCGATGTGATCGTGAGCGTCGGCGCACACTCATCGTTGCGCTGGTTTTGACGACTATTTGGGACTTGTGCGAGTCGGCGTACGCTGCTGTACCGCGTGAGTGGACCGAGCTCTTGAGCGGAGGGTTGTGGAACAGCGGGGCCGGTGGCGATGCGCGAGCTGGCGGAGCCGGAAAGGCTGTGGCTCGGCGAGTTCGCGCGCGCGTTGGGTGTTTGGTAGCTCGCGGATCTCGGAAATGCCAGCGCAGTCTTGCGGTTCGCGAGCGGCCCACGTGAGAGGCGCATGGACGGCGGATGCGCTGCGCGTCGTACAAAAGATGGACAAGCGCCGACGCAGCCGACATCGAGGAGGAGCGTGTCCACGGTCTGTGTCGCGTCTTCATCCTCGGCTTCGTCTGCGTAGTCAAAATATCCATCGTCGTCGAGATCGTCACTGTCGATGGCCTCTCTCTCCTCGCGCGCGCGGCGCTGGTCTTGTCGATACTGCGGCTGCGTCGAATCCGCCTCAGCGTCACACGAACGACTGAGTAGCTCCAGCTCCTCGTCGGGCTCAAAGGCGTCCTCGGCCGCGATCGCTGTGACGAATCGGTTCGATTTGTTGTTGGTGCGCACAGATGTGGTGTGACCTCCGCCAGCGACACCCAGCTGCCCTCGCTTTCGTCGCGTGTTGATGTGTCGCCGAGTCCAGCTGCTGCTCGCGCTGCTGTGAGGTGTGTAGAATCGGTCTTGACGCTTCGGTGGCGATGTCGGCGTATGCAGCGACGACGCGATCATCGGAGCACTAGTCGTCGTCGACGTGTTCGTGATGTCCGCGATCGCCTCCTCATCGACTAAGGATACGGCGAAAGCACGCACAAGCCGCCACAGACGCGCGGTGTAGCCTTCACAAAGTCGTGAAAAGCCGCGCAGCTTATTTTTGAAACACCGGTCGTTGTTGGTAAGTGTGATCGCGTTGCCGAATCGATGCTGTGTGGTGTGCGTCTGCGGTTGGCGGCGCCAACGCGCACGAGAGCAGTAATAGCGAACAAACCCGAGACAGCGTCGACGGTCACGCGAGGGCGATGCCACACGCTCCGCCGGCAGCGACGCCGGACCATGAGGTACTGCGAGGGCAGTGGAGGAAGTCACCTGCGTCTTTTCGCTCATGAGTGTCGTCTTTTTCGTTTCGTTGTGGAGAACGGGGAGGGGGAGGGTCGTGAGCACAATTGTATGGGCGCACTATTTCTGCTGATGTTCCTCCACACGTGTGTTTTTGTGTTTTTGTGTGTTTGTGTGTGTGTGTGTGTGCGTTTTTGTTCAAGCGGAGAACGAGGAGACAAGGTGCGCGTGTGGTGGTACGAGTGAGCAGGAGATGAAGAGGCATTGATCATGGTACGCGTACGCCCATGGCGATGTTGAAACGCATCGAATGACAGACGAAAAATAAGTAAAAACCCACAGCTGCACATGACACACACACACACAGAGAGTACTTAGAAGAAGACCAAGAAGAGGTTAGTGTGCAGACAGTGAGAGCCGAGTATAGCTCAACGTCATTCTTTTGTTGTTCCTGTTCTTGTTGTTGATGTGGGTGATGTGCACACCGTTTGGCTATGCGCTATCGTACAAGAGCGTTGTGAGGCGACGACGCGTCTCAGCGACCGCGCCGCTCGGGCAACAAAAAGAAAACAAAAAGAACAAGCCGAGAGGGAACAGAAAATTTTGAAAATAAAACAACAAGCGCATTCAATTCATTGTACTACATCAGTCGCTTTTTGAAAGAAAAAAAAAAGAAAAAAAAAGAGACGTTGGGTTGGTCGGCAGGTGAGGTCTTAATCACGGCGAAATGGATAAAACAAGCTGCGCGTGCGCCGCGAACAGGAAAAAAAAAGATGTACATGCACTACTTCCACAAAAAGACAACGCGCAGTGAAACAATTAATTAAATTGTTTCTTATCTTTTTGTTATCTCTCTCTCTCGCTCTTTGTTTGTATGACCGCCGTCGTTATTTACATCTGCGTAAATGAGAGCGTAACAAGAAGAAAAGAAGAGCTTTAGTGTTTGTTGAGTGATCGGCACGGTGCACGTTTATGTGACACAATTCGTGACCAATCAAAGCTTAGCTATCATTTTTTTTTTTTTTTGTATGTGTGTGTGTGTGTGTTGTTCTTGGCGCTGTCACGCGCGCGTGGCGTTTTAGCGTCCTCTCTTTTGCGATCGACTCCGCTCTTTGGCGTTGTCTTGGCTGCTGTTCGGTTTGCTCTTTTTTGTGTTTTCGACGCGCGCTATGATGTGTGTTTGCCGCACAGTTACCCGAGACGGAGCCTGGTGAGAGTGGACAGTTCAGCTGTCTGCGTCTCGAGCACGTCATTGTCTGTCTGTCTCTCTCTTACTCCCTCATTTTTTTTTCTTTTTCCGCTATTTACACAGTGTAACGCTCGAGATGATCATACAGATTTTGTCGAATTTGTGCCATCACAACGTCCATCGCGGCGCTCGGAATCGTGGTCTTGTAGCTCTTGTACGCCGCCCACGCGCGATCCAATTGGTTCAGCGAGTTGCACTCAAACGCCTCGATGATCGTCTTGAGGAAGAGCTGCTCTTTTCCCCGCTGGAGGCCGCGGTCTTCGAACTGCAACGCTTCAAACCGTTTCTTCGCGAGGTAGAGCGCATCGAAGAAGGCGTCCTCGTCGGCGCTACCGCGCGCGAGCACACACAGAACAGCGCTCATGAAGAACCGCGTGGTGGGGACAAACGAGGGGCGCTCACGGGCCTTCTCCATGAACATTTTCTCCGCAATGTCGTAGTGGCCTTCGATGATGTGGAGGAAGCACAGTCGCTCGAAGCACGACTCGCGGAGGCTGCGCTGTAATGCACCCATTCGACCTTCCTTGGGGGTCTTGTGGTCGTACGCGTCGACGGCACGGGTGAAGAGTTCAATCGCGCGTGGGAGGTCATCGAGACGCTCGTCGACGATCATAGCGGCATCACGCAGACACTTCGCAGACTGGAAGTGCAGTTGCGCGCGGTCGTAGCACACGACAAGACGCTCCAACACCTCTGCGGCCATCGCGGGTAGCTCGACCTTCAAGCTCTCCGCAGACGCGTTGAGCGTGCTGATGGCCTCGTCCTCGTCGCCGAAGGCGCGATTGATGAAGGACGCACTGAGCAGGCAGCGCGCGGACTCCGTTGTGCAGCCGGAGATGGCGAAGAGCGCGCCGGCGTCGTAAAAGCGATCGCGCAGTGACATCCAATCTTCGCACTGGGTGAGACCCAGGTCAAGGAGCTCCTCCGCACGCGCGTACGACGTACGGGCCTCGTTGAGCAGGTACGCGATACTCTCCTCCTCAAGAGGTAGGTCGGCATCACACGTCGCGACGACAAGCGCGTCAGCCGGAAGGGGAGCGCCCGCGGCCGAGGCGTCGCGCACGGCAACCTCACGCCCTCTCGCGTCCGCGGGGTCGGTGGCTGTTTGCCCTTGCGGGGACGGCGCCGCGGTGGGTGCGCTGCTGCGGCTCTTCGCGCCCTTGTTGGTGCGAAGCTCGTGATTTTGACGCGCCGCGATCACCTCGCGGAGGAGCTGACGGGCCGCGGTGGACGTGGTGGACAAGGGTTTAGTGGCGTTGTGACCAGAAGAGGCCAGCCCAGTGCCGCGCGCCGCGGACATCTTTGGAGAGACCTCAGCCTCATCGGAGACCACGTACGCGGATACGAAATCGAGAACAGCCGCGTTCGGCGCCGCAGCGGAATTGCCACAAGTCTCCATGGGTGCGGCTACTTCCATCTTGACAGAAATGATGCGCTCTTTCTTTTTCTTTACTTTTTTTTTTTTTGTAGTGCTGCTTCAAACAGTGTAGACAGACGACCTCGGGACAATTATCAAGTGCGAAAAGAAGGTACAAGAGAGCGAGAGAGAGAGAGAGAGAAAAGGAGGAGGAGGAGGAGCCGTGGTGTTCGTAACAACGCCTGTGGGGAGGGAAGGGGGGTGGACCTCAAGAAGACGCGAAAAGAGTCAGGCACACACGCTTCGCGGCCGCTCCGCAACAGTGCATACGCGTCGCTGCTGTCGCTTGACATGTTTGCTTTCCGGCCAAACGAGGATTGGCATGCCGAGGGTGATACTGGACGGCGTGAGCGCGTCGCGCGTGGTCGGCGCTACCTCGGAGTGTACGTACGCGCGTACTTGTGCCTTACTCGCTGACAGTCACGCGTGTGTGTGTGTGCCCTGGGAAATCAACTTTTCGCTCGAGTAACCACGAGCGCGCGCCATCATCCGGATTGTCGGCGGGAGCTCCACTCTCTCGTAAAACTTTTTCTTTCTTCTTTCGAAGGCGAGTCGCTGCGCATGCGTTTTGATTGAGCTCGCGTTTTGATGCGGGGTTTTTTTTTTGTTTGTGTGTGCTCGTGTTAACAACTGTCAGCTTGTCCTGGCACGGAGGGAAGTCATATTAATCGGCGTGATGTTGTAAAATATTAGTAACGTGGAAAAGACGCAAGACCGAAAAAGAAAAAAAAGAAGTGGATGCGTCGCGGCGCGCCGCCAATGAGCAGACACACACACACAGAGAGACACTCGCATTGTCCTCTCTCTCTCTCTCTCTCTCTTTTTTTTTTTTTTAGTGTGTGTGGGCTATTGCTGTTGTTGTTGGTGCGTAGATGTCCTCACCTGTTCACAGGGGGACGTTGCACTGACGAAAGAGGTCAAACACGAACGGCGCCGCGCGTTCTGCGACGCTCGCCATCTCCGCCAGCTCCTCGATCGTCAGATTCGCACTTGACGACGAAGACGAGGAAGAGGCCGTGGTGGTGGCGGCGGCTCTCGCGCCCGTCTTGGCGTCCGTCAGCGGTCTCGCCGCCACGCGATGCACGTGTGACGCGAGAAGTCCGCCACCGCAGTTCGGATTTGAGAAGACGAACGTACCACAGGCGACGGTCTCGCGCTCAACGACGAGCACGTCCGTGTTCGATCGGGTCGAAGAGTGGGCGCCGGTAGTGGGGGCGGTGACGTACGCTTTTGTTTGCGCGTCTGTGCGCGCACGCTTCTCGCCAGGACGCACATCTACCGGCATCTCACCGTCTTGGTCGTGAGGAGGTGGTGGCTCGAGCAGCGCGCGATGGTGCTCTTCGATGCAAAGCTTCTCCTCCACGTCCGTCGGATCGAGAAGAAACTCTCGCTGCGTCGCATGCGAAGCAGACGATGACGACGAAGGCGCCGAGGACGACCCGCTCGCGGCGACGGTCGTGCGCGTGTTCAGCAGGGCGAGTGAAACGGCCGCCATCGTCGTGCGGCACGGCACGCCGGCGTCGAGCAGCGCCGTCATCACCGCGTTGACGACGACCGCCGCGAGACTGCCGGCGTCATGGTACACAAGCACATCGATCGCCAACACACATCGTGGGAAGCGCTCACGCAGAAACACAGCCTCGACACAGCGCGTCACGATCATCTCCAGTTGGTAGGCGTCGCGTGTGTTGGCTTGGATGCGGCGACGCTCTTTTTGACTGAGCCAATCGGCACCGCCGGCCATCGGATTGTCCTCAAACGCATTGAGCACACGAACGGCAATCTCGCACGCACGGTAGTTCTCCTGTTTCGCCAGCGTCGGACCGTGTACCGTGACGGCGACAGACGTCAGGCCTTGGGCGTACCAGCTACTACCGTCAAATTGAGAGAGCTCAGAGAGCTTCAGCTCCTTGCCGCGGAGCTCGCTCGCCTGGCGGCCGTCTTTACGCACAAAAGGTGGTGCGGTTGTCATGTTTTCTCTTTTTCGGGTCACCAACAAACGAGTCAAAAAGAAAAAGTGTATATGGAGCGCTCGCGTCACGAAATGTACGTGCTCTTCTCACCACAGATACACGGCGACGTGTCTTGTACCCTCTTCTCTTGTTCTGTTCTGACTATGATATATGTATAAATTTCGATGTGTGTGATCGGGTATCGTAGAAGAATCAAAAGAAGAATCGAGAGGTGAGAGAGAGAGAGCAGTGGTCGGTGAGTAAATGAAGATGCGTTCGCGCTCATGAGCGTGCGAGGTGAGGTACACAAAAAGTAAAGAAATGTTGAATGCAGGAGCGTGGCGATGCGCAGCGCTGTGTCTCTGTCTCTCTCTCTCTCTTGTGCGCTCCCCTCCTCCTCTCGGTGAGCACGCGTCGTATACGTCATTCGTGGTGATCGACGTCATGTCAAGAAGGGACGAATAGTGAAGATGTGTGTGACCAAGTGCCACACAGCGCATCACGCACACACACACACACAAACGTCGTCTCCCTTCTCTTCTTTTTCTTTCGTTTTTCCCCACCTCTGTCATCGGCAGCCGCTAAGACGCGCTGATGCCACAAAACACACTTCACGTGTTTAGGCGGCCGCTCTTGTTCGACGGCCCCAAGAGCTTTACTTGTTGCCGCTCCATTGAACATTGCTGTTGTTCCTGTTGTTTTAATTCACGAAAATGTGCGAGAGACAGAGAGAGAGTTCTTCATGGAACAGCTCACGATGTCTCCACGGTGTCGGCGCAAGCAAGCGAAGAAAAGAAAAAAGAAGACTGGCGTGCACGGACCAGCGAAAAAAAAAATGTGACAACGAAAAGATTGAAAAAAGCGGAGAGGTCCCCCCTGCCAGTGTCAAAAAGTCAAATGGCAACTTTAGAGTTGTGCGCCTCTTTTCCGGTGTGAGATTTTACTTATCCTTTTTTTTTTTTTTCAAACAAGAGTTGGAACCGATTGGAGATAAAATGAGCGAGGAATGCCGCGTCTCGCCTCGAGGCATCTGCAAACGACCGTGTTTTGTTTTTTTGTTTGTTTTTTTCTTATTTGTTGCTGCCCACTTATTCGTTGGGTGTATAACGATACGAACGCGGCTTCACGCGTCCCTGGGGACCTCGGACTGCCGATGCTGGGTGTCGCGTGAGCTGCACATTACTCTCCAGCCAATGTGTGACATCTCATCAACACGCTCGCGAACAAGACACGCGCGCGCGGGCGTGTGTCGCTTACATATCCATATCCTGATGCTCACCACCGCCGGCGAACGCGTTAAGCGTCGCGCGGAGCACCATACTCCCCGCTGTCATCGCGAGACGGCACCGCAGGCCCGCGAAGAGCGCCTGCCAGCCCTCTTCGCGCATGATGGTCTGTACACAGTCGAGCGCGCCCTCGTACCGGTAACGGTGGTCGCTGCTTTTCTTCGCCGCACCCGACTCCGATGCGCTCTTGTCATCGGCACCGTTGTGTGCAGATGTGTTGACAGCCATCGCTTCATCCGCATCTGCGGACGCCGTCATCACCAGTCGCCGACCCACGACCTCAAAAGGCTGCGTCGCGACGTCGGCCACGACCGCCAGCGCGCGTGCGACGGCGTGCGGATGGTACGCTTGGTAGTACACCGGAACGGACATGGACGCCATAACGTAGAGACCGCGATACACGCACATCGTCAACGGGTCGACGAGCGCGCCACGATAGAAGGCGCGCCAGCCGCCGTAGCGGTAGATGGTCCGCGCGCACTCCTGTGCGTTTCCGTAACGGTAGCCCTCCTCCGCGGACGGCTCCGCTTCTGCCGCCGTCGCCGTGGCCTCTGACGCCCCGTCGCGGGCAGCAGTCTCGTGCGCCGCTTCCGCCTCCTCTGTCGAGCCCGAGACCGGTGCGACGATATCGGCAGCGTAATTTGTGCTGATTGTCTTGCGGATCGCGTTGACGGGCGTCGCCACGAGCACGGCGGCCCCGGTCGCGGCGATGGACAGCACGGCGACCTCAAGAGGACCCAAATTCTGTTGGATTGACATGGGCAGGCTCACTTGAAGAAGACTGAACACAATGTTCGTGGCGATGCCATCGACAAGCATCGCAGGGAAGGCGAGCACAGTGTCCGTCAGCACACCGCGAAGGAAGCCGCTCAGACCCTCCTTGCGGTAAATGCGCTTGACGCACTTGACGATGCCACCGAAGCCGGTGACGGGGGGTAGGCGGCCTTGTTGCTTGAGCTCGCCTTCGACGGTCGAGAGGAGGATGAGTCGGTCACTCGGCGAGGTGATAGCGCGCTGCAGTAGATCGAAGCCGAATTGAAGAGCGATACCAAAAGCAATATCCATGACACCCATCGGCCTCTGGTAGCTCATGTCGCCGCCGTACACAGCTTGCTGCTGTTGCTGCGGCGGTGGAGGCGGAGGAGGAGGCTGCCCGGACATTGTGTGTGTGTGTGTGTTTCGCTTTTTCGGACTTGTGCGGTTTTAAACTCTGTAATGTACGGTATGCGTATCTTGGTCTTCTGCAGAAGTGCGCTTGTTTTTGTTTTTTTTTCTTTTAGAAAGAGAGAGCGCGGCAACGATTATCTCTTGGCGAGAGAACCAACAAAAGAAATGAGAAAACAATTTGCAAAGATGAGAGAGACGATTCACGTACAAGATGAAAAATCTGAGAGAGTAGCAGGAAGTGGTGAGTGGTGACAAACGACAGAGACGGCACGTCACTGCTTTTTCTTTTCTTTTCTTTTTTTCGTGTGTGTGTGTGTGTGTTTGTGTGTGTGTACGCGCGAGTGCCGCTCCTTCGATTGTCCTCAACCAAAGTACAGGGTGTGTTGGACTTCGCCCCGCACATCCCGGAACGCTCTCTCATGGGCGGCAGGAGGACGCTGAGAGGAAGGACGACGTCTTTTCAGCACACAGAAAAAAAACGCGCAGATGGCGGCGAACACGAAGTTGAAAGGAGCCACATGAAGAAAAGATTGCTTTTTGTTTTGTTGTTGTTGTTGTTCCTGTGTTTGTGGTTGTTCCATCCCCGTCGGCTGATCTTCAAAGAAGAGGGAGGTCGCTGATTTGGGTTTGGTTTATTGTCTGTGAGGAGATGTCGTCCGCATTGGAAGACGAGGCTGAGCGTCTCCGTGATATTCTCTGTCTCTCACGGGCCCTCTGTTTCGTTGTTTTAATTGCACGCGTCATTCTTGTTTTCCAAATCTTTTTTTTTTTTCGTCTTCTCTCTCTCTCTGTCCTTTTGTTGTTGTTGTTGTTTTTTTTTTTTTAATCGCCGGTCAGACCAAGTGCTGTCGACGCGTGACACTTCGCATGCGTAAACTTGATTCGAACGACCTTCGCAGCGTCTCGTGTTCGATCCCAACCATCTCGAGCGCGCGCAGGACAGATGTGGTGTCTTCCACAGCGAGAGTGTCCCCAAGTTCACCCGCGCGTGTGCCTAGCGCGATATAAAAGTTGGTGGGCTCCGCGGATGGGGAGGAACGGTCTGGGATGCGACCGTGAAATTTGAGAGACGCGTAGGCGAGCAGCATGTCACCGACCTCCCAGCCTCGGAGGGCGTGCACCTCCGCCACGCAGCGGGGCGCGGCCTGGATGAGCACGCACAGGGCGTCGGTGGTGAGAACGTCAAAGAAAAGCACGGCAGAGCACAAAGTGGCGACGTCACGCACGTGAAGATCTTCGAGGCAGAGCGCGCTCGCCACGTCTGTGACATCAGCTTCGTCTGTGGCCGACGCGGACGTGTCGGGAGACGGCCCGATCAGCGCCGCGCGTGCTTTCAGGTATTGTAAAAGTAAAATGGTGAGCTCCTTGCCGACGCCATACGGGATACGCAGCGCCCGACGATCAGGGCGTGGCGCGCCGCCGCCATGTGGACCGCGACGGGTGCCGGAGAGCACAGAGGTAGAGGTCGCGCGAATCATCAAGTTGGACGGCTCTTTGACGGCGCTCATCGCGGTACGAATGACAGCAATCCACTGTCGCGTGCTGAGGACCTGCGGACGTAGCCAGGCAGGCAGCCGCCGCCGCACCGCCTCATCCGTCGCGGTCGCAACGGGATTCGTTGTACCGTGCCCCGCTGTCGACGAGCTCGACGAGCTTGTCGATTCGGAAAGGACGTGCAGAGCCATCTTTTGACAGAACAGCCAGCGATGGACGCACCACTCTTCTAGGGCGACCTCGACGGGCTGCCAGAGACTTACAGACGTGCTCGTGGCGTCGCCGGAGGAGGCGACAGAGTGCGCTGTGGGCACAAGTGCTTGGACGTACAGCGCATCGTCGCTCGGCAGCGTCAAGGCCGCATCCAGCATCGTCAGCACATCTCTGGCGCGCAGCTGTAACCACGGCGCAGGCACCGGTGCCTCTGCCGACGCGGAAGAAGACTGAACACCGTGCCGGAGAACGTGGGATGCGCATGCCGACCAGGTCTGATTGTCAAGACACACAAGCACGCGACTCACTTCACGCAAGGCGAACAAACAACCGGACTGTCGAATATAGCTCTCCGCATAGTGAGGAGGTAACAAGCCCGGTAAGTACACGTGTCGTGCCGGGATGCCCCCTCGTCCGTGTGTGCCAGATGGCCGACGACGACCGCACGTATCGTGTGGGGTGCGTTCGCGCGACGTGGACGCCGAGAGACCTGAAGGCGGCACCGCGGTGACCATCGCCGTCGCGTGCTGCGAGAGGTGCGAAAGATGGGTCAGTGTACGCAGAAGCGTGTCAAGCACATGTACGAGCAGGCGCGATCCGCAGGCGTGTGACGATGACGACGACGCGGGTACGTGTGTGCCGCCTTTCTTCTTGGTCGATGTTCCTTCGACCATCATGGCGGCCTCAAAATGACGCGTGTGCAACCCCCGAAGCGTACGTTGGAGTTGACCTACACGCTCGTAGACGAAGGCATCGACACGGTAGCGCCGCGTATCTTCGCCGCCGACGTCTTCCGTTTCTGGCGCCTCTGTCGGCGGCGACGAAGCGCGCTCGCCCTGGTCATCACCGTGCGAATCGGGCTGTCCCGATCCGCTTTGCTTTTTGTCGTTGGACGCGTGCGCGTGATCAGCACGAGCGTAGGGCATAGCTACAGGTGTGGTGGTGAATCGGAAAAGCGCACGCTCCGCATCGCGCAGCACGTCGAGTGCCTGGCGCAGCTCCTGTACGAGTTTGGCAGCTTCGCGATCACGCAGGGTGGCCTGTTGGCCCTCTCGAAGTGCACGCACACGCCTCGCGTCACACTCGGCGATGGACCGCTCCGGCGACAGTGTCGACGCAGCCACACGCGCGGACGAAGAAGACGAGAGGGACGGCCGTCGACGGCTTGTGTCTTTTGTGTCGTTCGCACCGTATGTGGAGTGTGCGTGTCGACGCGTGGAGGGATCGGGCTCGTCGGCTGCCGAAGACGTGGACTCGCCACGACCAGGCCTGACGGGCCATTCCTGAGCAAGGGGCGAAGTGAACGAGCGCAGCGTCACTTGTGGAGTCGGTGCTGCCGCGGTTTCTGACGACTGGTTCGACGCCGCTACGGACGTCGTCGGCGCTATACGCGGTCCGGTGTACGGGTCACTGAGGCTTCGTAAGTACGCGTAGAAGACCGTGGCACTCGTCTCCATCGCGGCTGGGGCCGTCGACCGGGCGGCGTCGGTGTGGGCGAGCGGCGAATGCGGCGAAGAGGAAACAAATCCGGGCGATGACGGCGACGAGGTCGACGCATGTGTCGTCTGTCGCACAGCGCGATGGGCGTGTTCACGCCCTGCGCGTGAAGCGGACGTGTGCGAGGCCGCCGCGTCGCTAAAGGCACTTGAATGCGCCGCCGACGAGCGCTGTGGGTGTGCGATCGGAGGACGTGGACGAGCGGACAGATGGACAGCGCGTGTCGCGTTCTGCAGAACACACAAGGCCCCCGAGAGCAGCGCACCTCGATTAAGAATGGCGAGACGGTGGGAGGTCACACCTCTGCCTTGCAGCATTCTTCGTCCCATACACACCTGTCTGAGCAATTGTGTGGAGTGATGCAGATCTTTTCGTTTTTCCTCGTGTGTATAGGTCCGTCTGTGTGTGTGTGTGTGTGTTTGTGTTTTGTTTATGAACGCTCTTGTACTTCTAAAGGCGAAACGATGCGACGTGCAGAGCCCAACGACCTGGAGAGTGATGTCAAATGGAAGCAGACATCGATTGTAGTGAAAAAAAAAGGGGGTGAGAGAAAAGGGAGATGATGTCATGTGCGCGTCAGCCAAAGAGACATCACTAGTTTTTCGGTCTAGTGTGCCAGATATCCTCGGTTGTACTCATATTTTTTTTTATTTTTGTTGTTGTTGTTTGTTTGTTTGATCGATGCGGCTTGTTGTTCTTCCTTTGCTTTCGTCCATCTGAGATGCGAAGTCTCCTTGGCACGTACAAAGATGAACCGCGTGGGTCATTCGCATTGACGCGCACACCTGAACGGGTTGTTCAGGAGTGGGGGGAAGACGGAGAACAGACGGCAAAAGAGAAGAACCAAGACAAGTGTGTGCGTCGTTCATCGCGAGCGGCTCACCGGGCGTCAGCACTTCCTCACTTCCACCGGATTTAGTGCAGTTTTGGGTTTGTGTGTGTTTTTTTTTTTTACTTTTGTTGACCGCAAAGGCCATGTTGGGTTCTCCATGTACACCTGGAGTTGTCTCTCGATTGACAAGAGAGAGAGAGATTCTTTACGTCGTCGTGAGAGACGCAGATCGGTGATCCGTCTCGCTCTCTCTCATCCGTTCTCTTCTTTTTTTTTTTTGTATTCCCTCTTCTGCTCCGGAGAGCACCGTTTTCACAAGACACCCATAGATGCGAGCGGGTGGCGAGCCGCCTCACACGTGATTCCTCATTTCATGAGTTCGCCGCCACGGTGACGGCCTCGAAGACAGAAAGAAAAACGACAAAAATGAAAAACAAACAAGGCAACACGCACGCCCGCCAGCTCACCGCAACGTGGAGACAGAGAACAAACAAAAGAAAAAAATGAAGAGTGTGCACTCTCAAAAGGCCAACAACGTCCTCCTTAACCCAAAAATCAAATAACGACAGTGAAGCGTAGAAATGGGAAAAAGAGACGAGCACGACACGCATCTGTTGGATCCGGGCACACGTATCCCCCCTCCCATGATATCTCTCTTTTTTCTTTTTCTTATCTCCATCTTGTCAATGAGGAGGCTACATCGATCCTTGTTTATGCCGACGCCGCACATCAAGCGGTGGTGGTGGTGGTGGTGGGGTACTGCTGCTGCGGTGTGCTCTCGAGCGCGCGACGCACGGGGTCGAAGAACGGATGCGCCATGGCCTCGTGCGCGAGAATGCGGTTCTGGTGATCGAACTGCAGCATCTTGTCGAGCAGGTCGAGTGCTGTCGCGTCGCACCACTCCGCGTTTTCAGAGCGAATCAGCTTCGCCCATTTCACCGGGCGCGTGCGTGTCTGGTTGAGCTGCGACTGGATCGACTTGGGAATCGAGCCGTGGTACTTCTGCACGTACCGATACAACTGGTCTGTACCGAAGATCTCGGCGAGCTTGACGAGCTGGTCCTCATTGCTGCTGCCGCGGAAAAACGGTTCTCGACGAAACAGCAAGCCGGCCAGCACACAACCCACACACCAAATATCCAGCGAGTAATCGTAGTGGCGGTAGCCGATCAGCAGCTCGGGTCCTTTGTAGTGCCGCGTGGCCACACCACAATTGAGCGCTTCGCCATGGATATAGTACTCGCCTAAGCCCCAGTCAATGACGCGAAGCACACGATTCTTGTGGTCAATCATGACATTGTGAGGCTTGATATCGCGGTGAAAGATGCCGCGTTCGTGGGCGAAGTTGAGACAGCGAAGAATTTCGTATAAGTAGTAGCGCATATCAAAGTTGGTGAGCTCACCTTGTTGCATCAGCGCGCGCAGGGTCACGGGCTTCTGCACATACTCCGTCACGAGAATCGGCGTGTCCGTGCGCGAATCCAAAAGTACATCGAGAAGACGGACCACGTTCGGTCCACCGCAGAGATTCTTGAGAATGGTGATCTCACGTTTAATCTTACGCTGCCGCACAGGCTTCAACAGCTTGAGCACGCACACGCACCCGTTGGTGCGATTACGACCGACGAAGACCTCCGAGTACTTACCCGCGCCGATCTTCTGAAGAAGCTCGTACGGCTCAATGTTCGGGTTGAAGTCGATCTGTGCGTTGTCGTAATCCCAGTACTCCGCAGGACGCTGCTCACACACGTGCCAAAACGGATGCGAGTAGCCGTGCTCACTATCGTCTGAACGGTCTGCACTGCCGCGTGCGCCGGTCTTGGCGGCGGCAGACGACATCTTTTTTATTGTGTTTCTTCTTAATTATTTGTTTGTGTTTGTGTCGTTTGTCTTTTCCGCTTCGCCTCGTTTACTTCTTTTGTCTTTTGGCACACGCTCAACTGACGCCGATGATGCGTGTGTGGGGGGGGGGGGGGTGTTGAGGTTGTTGAAGATGGTATGTGACGAGGATCAGTGAAGAGGAGGAGAGGGAAACCATGTTTTGATAGTATGAAAACACAATGGACGATGTGTTCGGCGTTTCGATCACTGATCTGTACCTCTGTGAGACGTGCGTGAAACTTCGGCGGCCAAAAAAAAAAAGGAGCGGACGTCCTCACATCCGCCTGAAGGGAGAGTGCGAGCCTGAAACGCCGCAGTCGATCATCACGTGGATCCTTTCGATGTTTGCAAGTCGTGGCTTCCCACGATCGAAGAGGAGGGGAGGAGAGGAGTGCGGCGCTTCATCGGGTTGTTGTTGGTGACCTTCCCAACGAAGTCCATCGCGCGATGTGCCTGCATCACGCGCTTTTTTTTTTTTTCGGGGGGACAGAGGGTCTGTTGTGGTGGTGATTGCTGCTCAGCGGTAATACTAAACGAAAGCGAAGTACGTCGAGAAAAACGAGGAGCGAACAAAAAGAAAAAAAAGCGGCTGACAAACGAAAGGAAAACAAATAGGTGTCATACGGACATAAAAGCAGACACACAGTGCTCTCAAACAATGGTACGCTTTCTTTCGATTATTGTGTCTCCTCTTTTGTTTTTGTTTTTGTTTTTGTTTTCAATCTGGTCAGACATATGGGCTTCTGGGCACTTCCTTTTTGTGATCTGAGTGCGTGTCGCAGATGTGTACCGCCAACGTTTGTGCCAGTCACTGGCGCACATCTCCGTCCTTCTCTCGATCGATCGATCTCTCTCCACGTTTCTTTTTTCGTCATGGGAACAGCGCGCGGAGAGAGCTACGACAGGTAAGAGAGGTTGATGTGCGGTTCACATCGTACGCGTGCCCTTCAGCTTCCTCGCACGCCACCGCTTCTGGTCCCCTTTCTTCGCTCTCGCTCGCTTGTTCTCGTGTTCGCTGTTGTTGTTGGTATAGGCTCCTGTTCATGCTGTTTTTCGGTGTGTGGCGGTGAGCGGGAACAGAAGTGTGTGTGTGTTTGTGTGTGTGTGTCGGCACGTGGCGCAGCTCACCTCTTCTTCTCGTCGTCGGTCCCTCGCTTCCCGGCGCCGGCGCCACCCTCACCACCCTTCTTAGCGTTCTTTGCCTTCCCCTCGTTGTGACCGCCCTCTGTCGCACCGTTTCCGCTCTCATCCGACTTCTTGTCTTCACCCGTCTTCTTCTCCGCGGACTTGTCGCCTGTCTTCCCGCTGCTGCTGCCACTTTGCTCCTTCGGCTTCGCCCGATTCTCCTCCACGAGAGCGTCAAACTTACCTGCGACCTTGTCGAAGAGTGTGGTGATCAGCGCGTCGTATCGCTCCAACGCTTCGAGCGCGTCGTGGTACAGCGTCGTGTCATCAGCCTTGTTGGCCGCCTTCGCATCCGCCGCATTCTCATAAAAACGCGCGACGGCTTCCTCTTCCTCCTTCGCCGCGATATCCTCGGCAGCGGCGTCGAAGATAACGAGACACTGATGTTGTTGGTCGACAATACCCACCAGCTTCTTATCGAGGATGAGTTGAGAAAGACGGTCCTCGACGTGGCTCGCGTCGAGCTGGAGGAGGTTGGCGAGATACGCGATGTGCACGCGGTTGTACGGCGCCACGAGCTTCAACAGGTGCCGTTCCATGAGTGTGTCGTACATATCCTCCAGCTGACGGCGCACCACCTCGTCACTGAGAAGCGGTGCATCGTCCTTCATTGAGGCAGAGGTGGGTGCGGTGGCGGCCGCATCCTCCGCGGCGTGTGCGGCCTGCGACTCCTGGTACTCTTTGAAGAGGGCCTGCTGTTTTTGAAGAATGGCATTGAAACGGTGTGTGTCCTGCTTTTCGTAGGCCTCCGCGATGCCGCGTAGCGCGTCCAGGTCCGGACCGCGGTACTCGAGCACACTCTTCGACGTCAACACCGCCTGCAGCTCGTTGGGGCTGTCCGTCGCGATCTTAGCGAGTACCATGTAGCGCAGGGCGCGCCGCGCGGCCTTGGCCTGATCATCGAGCGCGTGGAACCCTTGGAACGCCTCGTACAGGTACGAGTACGCTGTTTTGGGGTCGTGCTCCTCCGCGTGTAGCACACCAGACTGCAGATCGATCTCCGCCTGTGCGAGCGGTGGGCAGTAGATGCTGTTCGCCGTCGTACGCGCGGACACGAGAGCCGCACGCGCCTTGCTGGTGTTGCGAATCGCGTAGTAAATCTTCGACTCCTGCAGGTGGATGTCGAGGAGTAGCGTGCGGTCGTCCAAACGACGCACCTCGCGGAGAAGAGCGATCAGATACTTGAGCGACCTGTCAAACTCGCCGCGCTCGAAGAGCACCTCCACCAGACGGAGCTGGATGCGGTGGCGCAGAAAAGTCCGCTTCTCTTGACGGGCCCACGCGATCGTCTCCTGGCAGACCTCCTCCTGGCGCTGAAGTGGGACGCCGCACTGAACAATGTTCCCGAAAAGCTTGCGGACCAGCTTCGTCGTCTTCGCTTTCGGCAGCAATGAGAAGACGGGACGCACGGTGGAGAGGAGCTTGATGAGCGCGTTGCCATCGCTTTTCCCGGTGTAGAGTGCTGCGAGACGGTACACCGCCTGCTCCTTGGCACGGATCGCATCGACATCATCTGGACTGATGACGCCTTCGTCCGCGGCGGCTTCCTCGTTGACCGCACCCGCATCGCCGAGCGCAGACGTTGCTGCGCCGTTGGCGAGAAGAGGGTTTCCCATCACCACCAGGCGCTCGAGAAGAGCGCGGACCTGGGTGCTATCGCCCTTGTCGTGCAACTCCTTGGCCTCCTCCCAGAGACTCACAATATCACTCATGATAATCGGTTCTTCTGTTCTTGTGTACTTAATTTCTCTTTTTTCTGTTTGGGGTGTTCTGAACGTCTGGATGAGATAAGCGCGTGACGTCACTATGGCGTTGGCGGCTTCACACGATACGTAGTCTTTTTTCTTTTTTTTTCTTTTATCACTGGTGCGATGTCGCGTCGACGAGCCGGTAAAGAAAAAAAAAAAACAGGACAGAGAAGGGAGAAGAAGCACGTGCGAGGTGAGATGAATACGAACAGAATGCGATTGGTCAAGGTGACAATCCAGGAGGCCACGGCAGCGTCACCCTGAGCACGTGTGTTGTCTCCCTTCATACGATGCGCGTTTTTGTTTCGTTCTTCCTTTTTTTTTTTTTGATTTCATTTAATTTTGGAAGGGGGGCGATATCATCACTACTGCCATTTTGAAGAAAAAAAATGGCACAAGACGCGAAGTAGACACAAGACGTGCTGTGCGTCTCATCCGATGCTGCCGCTTTCAACTGTTGTACGTCTTCTATGCAAAAAAGAAGCGATGCGGTCGTTGCAGCCACTTACTTCTCATCTCGGCGTGGTGTGTGAGCGATATTTTTTTTGTGTGTGTGAGCGATATTTTTTTTTGTCTTGTTTGTTGAAGGGGCGTTTCCCCTGTCGTGTTCACCTCTCGATGTGTGAGAGAGAGTTAACTCTTACGCAAGGCTGTTATGGCAGCGTCGTCTCGTTTCGCGACCGCTTCATCATTGGACGATTGGCGGTGTCCACTTCTCACTCGTCTCGCGTTGACACACTTGCGAAACAGCAAAGACGAGAGAGAGAGAGAAGAAAAAAAAAAAAGAAAAAAAAGATAGCATGCGCGCATGTTTTCTTTGTGTTTTTTTTTTTTTTTGTCTTCCATCCGTCTTTGTGGTGGTGATGGTGTTGGTGGTGTGTCGTTGAGCTCACTCCTTGCGGGCTCGTTTGACGGCTGCGCCATCACGCGCTGTTTCCTGTGCGATCGCGGACGACGGCACACCGAAGTTCAGGTACGGCGCCTGCAGCGGTGGTTGTACAGGGGCGAGCACATCGTACTCGGGTGGCCGGTCGTAGCACATGTCCGCGTCGAAACCAGAGAGATCACCGCACGATAAAAATGGCAGCAGCATCTTCTCAGCCGCACTCAGGCCTGTTCGCGGATTCACACAAGGTGTCGGATTGTCACTGGTTGCGTACGTGTACGTGGGGGCGTCGCACGTCAGCTGGGCGCCACCGTCCACGTGTGGAATCGATGAAGAATCGGGTGCGGCGTCCACGGTGCGGTTCGGATCGGCTGTGCTGGACGTGAAATGGGGGTTGTAGCCCTCCGGTAGACGAAAATTCTGGCAGAGCAGGAAGCACTCCATTGACGCGTTTCGCGATGACTTCGGCTTCACAACGCGCACCTGATCGAAGAAAAGCTCGCTCTTCGCGACCAGAAACGGTGTATTCGGTCCTCGGAACATCTTCGTCACAAAAGTACCGCCGGGACGCAGAACAAATGTGGTGATGTTGAGCGCAGCGAGGAGGAGATGGTGCTGCAGGTACTCGTCGAGCTCGTGCATGCCCGTCACGTCCGGGGCACCATCGCAGACGACGATGTCTGCTTTCCGCAAATGGGAAGAAGACGGCGAAGAAGACGCGCGTGTGTCCGTCTGCGTGTCGTGTAGACCACCCTCCTCCGCCTCCTCATTTTGAGCCCCACCAGATGTTTGTCCGCAACCACGTTCCTTGACGTCGGTCGTCTCGCTCTCATCCTCATCGCTCTCGGCGTTGAGCAAGCGAATAATTTCCCGCGCAGTCGCCTCGCTTGTGATGTCACCTTGCAGGATGCGCACACCTTCAACGGGTGCCATTTCTTGTAGATCGACAGCGACGATACGTGGCTTCAGTGGACCGCGCGTGTCGTGACTGTGCGCTTCGCCTCGCGTCGAGGCAGTGGCATCGCCTGGTACAGATGCCGTCGAGGATGTCGAGCCCGTCTGTTTGCGTTCGGCCTCGATACGCTTAAAATGGTTTGACAACACCTGACACCAGCTACCTGGGGCCGCACAGAGGTCGACAGCGCCGGTCGTGATATCGTGTGCGTTGAGAATATTGAAATCTTCATGAATTTGGAGTAGCTTGTACGCGCTGCGTGCTCGATAGCCCTCCTCCTTGGCCTTGCGGTAGTAGATGTCGCGCTTGTCTTTGGAAGCACGACCCATGTTTACGTCAACACTGTGCTTTTTTTTTTTTTTTATGTGTGTGTGTGTCAGCTTACACTTCCCACTATGTTCTTCTTCTCGGGACGAGTACGATCCCTTCGGTTGTCCAGTAGTAGTACGATTGGGACACGGACTGCACAACCGTTGTACACGTTAAAAATTTCAAAACAAAAAAAAACAAAAAAAAACGTGAAGGACAGTCAGAAAGGGCCAATGAGAAGATGAGTGGGAGAAGGAAGTGTTCCGACCGGGAGTAGACGATGAGAAACGAGCGGCTTCCGTACGACACCGTATGCCTCAATCTTAGTTTTCATTTTTATTTATTTACTTATTTATTTTTATTTTATTTTTTTATTTTTTGCTGTCGTTGTCATCACGAGCGTGCACTCTCTCCCGCGTGTGCCCAGTGCGAGAGTACCGTGAAAAGCTAGCCGTCTTCTGGTGCTTGACGGTTGACGTGGAGGACAGCGTGGAAGCACGCGACGGAGTCGCAACAAGAGACCTCTTGTGCGTACCCTGGCACGAGGACGCTGTGATCATTTGTGTGAGAAATGTTTTTTTTTTTTTTTAAGCGATGCTCGCGAACGCACCTTCTGCGAGTCCTTGAGCTCTGTTGAATGTGTGTGATTGGGCTGGTGTTGAAATGTTCTTTGTTTGTTTGTTTGTTTTACCAATCTCTCCTGTCAATTTGAAGAGAGAGAGAGAGAGACGGGCTGCGGTGAAGGAGAGACGTGGGGAAAAGATGATCAAGAAAGCGAAGAAGAGAGACATGTACGCACGCGCACACGCAGGGCCTGTCTTCCCCTCTTCGCCTTCAAAGTCGACCTCCAAGCTGCGCTTTTTGGCCTCATCTTGGTGCTTCTCTGCTCACATTGACTACTTTTCCGCTCTCTCCCTCTCTCTCTCAAAATTGTGTTTTCTCTCTCTATTTGTTAGGCGATGTGAAATTTTTGGACGTGCTCACGAACTTTTTGTTCGTACTCGCTGACGTCACGCATGTACGTCTTGAATGGCTCTTCCTGCGCCGGGTCCTTGACGTTGGGGTGATCCAGGAGCTCTTGAATCGCCAGAAGAATTTGTTTAATCGTAATGTTCGGACGCCAGTCTTTTTCTTCATTTAAGATGGACAAACACACCGTGCCGCTAGGATAAATGTTGGGATGAAATAATACCGGCGCGAAGACGCACTTCGGCGGCTTCGTCGGGTAGTCCTCCGTAAAGTTGAGGTAGAGATGGAAGACACCACCCTCCCACGGTGTGCCGGGTTTGCCGGGGATGCCAGCCTCCCAGTGAAGTAAGTCGAGGCCTTCCGCGCCGCCGCCATTCGCCTCGTCGCGACTGCGCTTGGTGCCCGCGCTCGTCGACAACGCCGCATCGCCAGACTGAGCCGATGGCGTCGTCGTGGCCGTCGTGGTCAGGGGCAGCGTCGCTTGTCGATTATTCGCGTTCGCATTCGCCGCTTTTTTCTGCTGCTCGTCGCGGGCGAACGCGCCGATCTCGCGCGGGCGGGCCCAAAAACCGAAGGGTTTGTCCTTCCGCCAGGAGCGACGTTCTTCGCGAAGACGCGCCTGCGCCAGTGAAAGCCCAGACATGATGCGAATTATGTAATTTTGTGAGTACACTTTTTTTTTTTTTTTTGTATGTCTGTGTGATTTGTTCCTCGCTCTCGTGTATTTGTGAAGTGTGGACTTAATCTCTCCCTCACTCCCGCACACACACGCACACGTTGGTTTGTATGGTATCTATGAGTCTAATGACAAGTGATGCGTTGAAGGGAGGGAAGGCGACCAGCAAGACCTACCTTGGAACTTCAGCAGAAGACAGAGACGTCAGCGGATATCTCAACGACGAATAAAAATGAGAAAACAAAAAAAAAAGAAGAAGAAGAGATGGACAACAAAGAAGTGGCGTGGGACGTGCGTAAAGATGATGTAGGTCTGTGCGTGTGTGTGTGTGTGTACACTTGTGGGTGCCGTGCCCAGACTCAAGAAGAGAAAGGCTGACGGCGGCGCAGGCTGGTGTCGAGAAGTGGGTCGAGGACGCATGCGCTGCATGTAGCCGTCACCGCCACCGTTGATGAACCTGATGAGAAGAGCAAAAAGAAAAAAAAAAGAAGCCACACGCGTGTTCTTTTTTTTTTTTTTCGCTTGTTTGTTTGTTTTGTTTGTTTGTTCGTTTTTTCCTTGCAGACAGATGGCATTGATGTCGTCACGCCTTCGCTCGCTTGTCTGGGTAGTCGTGTTCTGTGATGGGAAAGGACCGAAGAAGAACAACAAGAGAAAAAAAAAAAAAGAAGTCAACTCGACAAAGCGCAGCGACGCGTGCCGCCAAACAAAACAGCGGAGGTCGGTGGGAAGATCACGCGCGTGTGCCAGGAGAAGAAGAAGGGGAAATGATAACAAGAAGTAGTCTTCATACGACACACCTCTCTCCCTCTCTCCCTCTGTCTCACCTGAAGAGTACGACGGCCGGGCGCCGTATCACAGAGCTTTGATGAGGCCCAGTGGTGGCGACACATGGACGTACGGGTACGCGTGCAGCCGTCGTGACGTCGTGTCGACATGTCGGTTCATCTTAAGTGTGCCGGTGACGTAGACCAGCGTGCCATATCGGATTTGTTGATGTAGAAGCGCCACGGGCACGTGCGGACCGACGCAGCGCACGACAATTAACTCGGTTTCTTGTCCTTCGGGTGAGGCGGCGTCAGACGCGTCGACCTCTGCGGGTGCAAAGTGGGTTTCGACGACGTACTGGAGAGCAGGGTCACGTCCAAGAAAACCGTGCTGGATGTCGCGCACGGTGCCGATGAGGACCATGTTCGTGGCGGCGCGTGCGTGGACGTGGACCGTCTCAATCCGCGTAGGCGTGGTTGTGGATGAAGACGTCGAGGAAGCCCAAGACGAAGAGGAGGAGGAGTCGCCCGCTACATGTGCGCCTGCTGTAGTCGTGTGCGCATCCGCTGAACCACTGCCCGCCGTGCCGACGCCATCATGTTCTTCCTGCTCCTTCTCCGGGGCGGTAGAGTGCGCTGACGCGGAAGAGGTCGTCTCTGCTGCCGTAGACGGCCGCCGCAGCACGCGCCAGTCCTCTGCGGTCAGCGCATCAAGACCACCTTCATTAGCGTGTGCGTGTTCGACGTGATCGAGCACGGCGTCGACAAGTCGGAATGGACGCAGCACCGGAGGCGGCGACGGTGCGCGCGCGCACAGTGGACAGTGCCAACCGCGCGTCTGCGTCACGGCGGCCGTCTCCTTCGCGTCCGTCTTGGAGGGTATCGAGGTGCGCGCCAGCATGGCTCGCCAACCCGCCGCCTCCTCATCGAGCGTCATGAACGGGTTCACGGGCTCCTGCGTCACCTCCACCGACTGGGCGTTGGGCGAGTCGCCGAATGGGTTCGGGTAGCGTTGACGCCGCTCACGCACACTCAAGACCGCGCCGGATAAGCCAGAGCGCTTCTCCGCTGGGAAGCTGGTGGTGGGCGGGGCGGGGCGTCGCTTGATGCCGGGCGCGGCACCCGCGGGCGTGGCGCGCGCCGGCTCCTTCGCCTCGGCGGCCGCCTGCATCTCCGCACGCCGATCGACGTTTGCCGTGACGAGTGCCGCGGCTGGTACAAAAGGTGTCGTTGGTGTCGTCGTCTGTGCGTTCGTCTGCGTTGCTGATGGGAGCGGTTGATGGGAGAGATCGTCACGGGCGAGGGCGACCGGATCCCACACCGTCAAAAGCAGATCGTCCACGAGCGCGTCCTCGGGCAGCGTGACAACGGGCACGTCCGTGTACGCGCGCGTGGTCTGTGTTCGACCTTGAGACAACGGTGATGCCGGCGTTGCGGGCGTCGTCCTGATCTGTGGCGCGGGCTGTGCGGGTGCGGACGGGGCAGCAGCAACGGAGGTCGTAACAGCAGCTGAGCTGGGCATTAGCGTCACGGCCACATCTTCATAAGCGAGGAGCTCGCCAGGCCCGGGCCCCGCGCCCACCAATGCGGTCGTGTCGGTGTGTGCTGTGGCATGGCGAGCGCGTACGTGCGAGAGTGCGCTGTCTTGTCGACGATACGGCTTCCCGCAGACCGTGCAATGGAAGTGCATAGTTTTGTCCACAGCCGCGCGGAGGGCGACCGTGCGTGTTTGTGTGGACATTGTCGCGCTCGTGGAAGACGACGGCGTCTGCTGCGACGGCGCAGACGGGCTTGTTGCGAGCGAGGACAGCGGCAGTAGTGAACGCGTGCCGGTCGTCACGAACGGTGGGTGGGTGTGCATGGGAATATATGCCCATGGCGGCGAAAGCGCAGACGCGTCCGCCGACGCCGCGATCGGGTTGGCGTCGACCTCGGCGAATGGCGAAGACGCGAGCTGAAGGAATACCAAATGGATATCGGGTACCTGAGCGGGTGCGTGTACGCGCTGATGTGGATCGGCAGACGTCGACGCATGCGAACGGTCGCCAGAATTCGCCTCGACGCGGTTCAGCGTGCGCGCCGGGGACAGCCTCGTGGCAGCCCTTTCTTCGGCGGCGTGACGCGCAGCGTGCGGTGGGCTCCCATGCGACTCTCCGCCCTCGACGCGATCCTCCGCGTCCTCACCCGCGGTGTCCGCGTGTGGTGTGTCGAGATGTTGTGCGTGCGTCGCGCGAAGAGCGGCACTCTGCTGCGATGCCAGCCGCGTGCGTGAGCGCAGCGATGCCGCATCCACCTCTGAAAAGAGCGGATGTCGACGTCGCATACGCACCCGCTGAGCAGCGGAGTAGTACACCGGGAAGTGGCTAGCACCGACTTTTTGTGCGGCCACGGTGGTCACGTCCCACTCGTCTGTGGACGTGTCTTTCGGCGCTGAACCTCCACCGCCGTTTCCGTTGTTCCTCGCGTGGGCGTCGTGTGTAGCGGCGTCAAAGTGGGAGAGCCAGTGCGTCACGGCCGCGTCTGTCGATGGGGGAAGCTGCGGTGGTGCGTTCAGCCATACACCGTGCTTGCGATGCGACTCGGTTAAGAGAGACCAGTCGAGGTCGGTGTCGTTGTCGAGTAAGAAGTGCGCGTGCGCCACAGCACCCGCAGGCGACGTCGTCTGGACGTGCGAGGTGGATGAAGAAGACGTTGCCGAGACGGCGACGCTCCCTGTGCGCATGGCCGTTGACGTTGTCATCGCCACCGCTGCCGACGAGTACGGTCGCGTCCATTGAACAAAGCGCATCGCTCTCGTGGGCGTATGCGACAAGGAAGCCGAGTACGTCGGTGTCGTCGCATACCCGCGAAGACAGCTACTAGAGCGCATGGTGCAGAGCGGTGGTCAAACTAGCTAAAAGAGAAAAAAAAAACAGAGAGACGGGTGAGCCAAAGCGCAGGCACGGCTGTCCTCTCTCGTTTTTTCTCTGTCTGTTTTTGTTTTCTCCTTTTTGGCAGAATAGTTGAAGTGGTGTTGTAATTTATTATTTTTTTTTTTGTTGGTCAGCAGGAGTCCGTGAGGGATGGCGTTGTGATGGAAGAAAACGAAGAGCGGAGAGAACGGGTATCGTTTATTTTTTTGTTGTTATTTTTTCTTCTTCGCCGATGATAAATTTCTCCAAGTGGTCCTATTGTCGGTGGCCGATCAGCTCGTCCTCCTCGCTCTCTCTCTCTCTCGTCTCCAAGGCACGGATCAATAATACCCTGATGAAGGCGGAGGGGAGGGTCTTTGTCGAGAGGTAGCCGATGGTACGCGTTCCTATGCTCATCTCTTAACGCGTTCGACGGTTTCACTTTTTGTTGTTGTTGTTGGTGTTGTTTTGTTTTGTTCCAACTCGCATGTGTGTGTGTGTGTGTATGTTCGCCGGTTCGTACCTCGACTCAAAATAAGCTGTTGTATCGCCTGAGCAACCAAACAAAAACAAAAACAAAAGTGCGTGAAGTGGTGAAACAACAAAAGAGAAGAGCGTAACTGGGGTGGCATTGTGGAGTCCGTTTACATATCGTGACCGCACCGAGGTCGAGGCCCTCGTTCCCACAAGCAGCTCGTTTTTTTGTTCAATAGTTTATGTTTCGTGACTGTCGTTGTTCGAGGTCTAGGAGAAGTGTAAGGACAAGAAACAAGAAGAAAAGAAACGGAATGAGAGAGAGCCATTCATGTCGTCGCCATGCCCTACTTCACTGTGCGGTGCGTTGGAACTGCGCCTCCAGCTGCATGAGTCGCTTGTTATCCGACGATTCCTGGTGCCTGCGTCGGTACCGACGCACAAAGAAGGTGACGAGCGCCACACCGAACAAGCCAAGCACAAGAACAATCGCGATGATCGCGAAGACACAGGAGACGCCGGCGCACCGCGGTTCCTCGCTGCCGTAAGTGGCTTCAAGATGTTCGGTCAGCGCGCGCGGATAGGCCGAAGAGGTCGACCCCGTGCGTGTCTGGTCAGCAGCAGCTGACGCCGCAGCGGCCTTGGCTAGATCGCCCAGTGTGGAACCCGGATACAAGAACGCCGCGGTGAGGCGACTGTTGCCATCGCGGCGGGTCAGCTCGCACTTGTAGAAGTTGTCGGTAAGCTCAGAAAACGCGTGCACCGCGTCGACGAGTGGCAGGAGGTCGGTAAAAGAAGGATCGCCTGTCGTCGCAGCGTCGTCCTCCTTCGCGTCGTTCGAATGGCTGTCGACTGCGCGCGCCGGCACGTCCTCGTCAGCTGTGCCGTTTTCGGCACGCATCGGGGGGTTTGGAAAAACGAACACCACCTCCAGCTCCGCGCCGACCCACGAGAGGTGGCCAAACGCTTGCTTCTCGACTCCGCGAACGAGCGCTTTCGCGGATTCAGGTGCGGTCGTCATCGCGCCCGGAACCGTGATGGGGATGTCAGCGCTTCGCCCGGTCACACACGTGCCATCGCTGTGGAGAAACAAAGAGAGCACCGAGTTCGACTCGGTACTCGTCGACAATGAGCGTGAGAGATGGCTGTGCGTGATGGCTGCGGCCGTTGTCACCGGCCCGGCGCGACCGCGGCTCCCACGCACCTCGTTGGTCCCATCACCGTCCGCGTGGCCAGTCAAGAGGCGCTGAACGTCATTTGCGACGGCGATTCGGAATTGCTCCGTGTACGGTGTTTCTGGCGCCACGGCAAAATACCGGCCGGCGTCAGATCGAAAGGTCAAACTATAGAGACAGCTCACCGTCCGTGCAGGCGTCGTGCCATCGGCGAGGAGTACGGCTGCCCGGCTGGACCGATTGGCGAGGGCATCACCGAAGGCACCATAAAGTGTGTGCATCGTCGCAGCGACGCCAACAGCGCTCACGTCGGTGGTCTCCGTGCCGATGTGCTCTTCAGCGACTGGGACCTCGTACACTGATGGAGCGACTGGGAGCGGTCCGTGCGTTGACGTTGAGCTTGTCATCGACGGTAATGTCGACGCGAGTGCGGTGGCTGGTGTTGTGGGCATGGCGAGCGACACGTGTGGGATGACGCATACAAGCACGAAGAAACAGAGACAAGTAAATCGCCCAACGCGCCGTCGCGAAACAGAGATCGATCTCATTGGGAGAGAATCACGGGCCATCGCTCTTCGGGTATGACAAGGCGCGAAAGAAGTGGAGAAGAGGGAGAGAGAGAGAGAGAGCGAGTTGGCGAGAGTGCGGCGCGATCGTGCGGTGAGGAAGGAGCGTGATATGAGCATCGCAGTCGGTGCACTCTTCACCGCGCTATTTAGTCCGCTGCGCGGGGGGGAGAGACGATAGCGGCGGTCCGCCACCATACAACGCAGAAAAAATATATATCTGTGTGTGTCTTGTGTGTGTATGTGGGTGTGTGGGTGTGTCGAGCCGTTTGCTGTTGTTTGTTTCTCGTTTTGTTCTTTTTCTGTTCTTGAAGGCTACCACCAAGCGATCCCGCTTTTATCGTTGGTCAGTTGCTTTTTTGGGGTGAGACCTCGTGCGTGATTGACAGTCAACGTTTTGTCCGGGGGGGAGGGGGTCGGAAGCGAGAGAGGCGCATGCGCTGCGTCGCATAAAGATGTATCCACCGTGAAAAAAAAGAAAAAAAAAGCGAAAAGTTTTGGCAGATATTCCTTCGTATTCCACTCACACACACGCGTAGACACGTTCACAGAAACAACACGCCACCGCTCTCATAGAGACCATATTGTCGTTGTTTGTTGTTGAATCGTTTCGTATTTCTCTTTTTTTTCTGTTGTCGATGTTGTTTCCGCGTCTTGTGTGTGTGTGTGTGTGTGTGTGTGCACGCGTGCTCAAGCATGGCCGCGCACGTTATTCTTACAGCGCAGCATGCGACGACGCCACAGCAGGCCCAGTGCGGCCCCCACAGCAAAGCCACCAACGTGAGCGGCGTGACCGACCGTCTGCCCGGGCATCAGCGTTCGCCATCCACCCTCCACACTAGCCGAGGTCCCCTCCGCGAGCGCGCTGGCGTAGCGCCCGTACGCTTCGTAGCCAAGTGCGAACAACTCCGGCACCACTAAGCACATCGTCGTGGCAGGGCGGCAGAAGTACGTGAGGTTGAAACCGGCGATCGCACAAATACCCGCGCTCGCCCCACACATGAGCATGGAGTTATTGATGCCCTCTTGGAGATCGGCCAGTGTACGCGCGGTCCAGATCCGCGCACGCCATTGCAAGTGATTCACCCCCGCCTTTATGCCGTGGATGAGAGTACGGAGCACGCCGTCGCTCTGGAGGTCAGGCGCCGCGGCGACCGGCTCCGCTCCCGCGCTGCCGAGAGGTATCGCCCTGCAAAGACGCTCGTACGCCGTCGTCGCACGCGAGGTGATCACCGCACCCACATCTTGACCGTCGTGTGTGGACTGAAACCGCAGTCGGGCGACTTCCTGGCGACGGCGATGGAGCTTCGAGTCGTTGTACAGTAGCTGGCCGCCGAGGCCACCGAGTACACCGCCGACTATCATAATAAGGAAGGAGCCGATGGTGCGCTGCATGGCGACCTCCTTCCGGCCCTCCTCGATGTTACCCCGCATCGTCAGCCCGCCAAACTCGATGAGCGTCGCGGCGAGTGAGAAGACGTTGGAGAGTAGGTGCTCTGACGATATGTGTACAAAGAGATGTGTAATGATGGACGTCGGGCGTTCCGGAAGCAGATCTACACTAAAGCCATAGTCCATGGCTCTCTCCATCGCCACCTGGTCGCTCGGCCAGTGACCGCGTGAGCAGTGCACGAGAAGAAGCACGCCTATCGGCGCAAGGCGCATCGCGGTACACGTCCACGAAATGTGCATGGTCCCGTGATGTGCGACAGGTTGAGCAGAGAGGGAGACCGGCGTGTGGGGTGGAGCGGCGCGGACGAGTCAGGGTACAAAAAGAAAGACGGTGCACAGTAAAAAAAAAAAAAAAGAGATCAAAACAATCGAAACGATCGAAACGATCAAAACGATCAAAACGATGAAGTTTTCGTTTCTGGTGGGTTAGAAGATGATTGGCAAAAAAAGGGGGGTGAACTGGTACAAATGCGTGTGGTTGGGTTTCAAGAAAGCACCGAAAAGAAGGCGTGTGTGTGTGTGAGGTGTCATGGTTTTTTCATCGAGTAGACGGAAGGCAGGCGATTTTATCGAACCGCATGAACCGCAGCGTGAGGAGAGGACCACATCTACGTGTCCAAAGAAGCAGATCAATCGAAGGGCGATGTTGGCGAACGATGCGAGCCGCTCACGCGTCTGCCACCCCCACCCACCCTCATTTGTATCAGTCGAGCAGTCTCTCCTCTCGCTCGCTCTCTACTCCACGTGAACACGCGTTCGAAGCGAAGATGTCTTGTGTACCCTCTCTCTCTCCTCAAGCACCTCCATCGCTGTATTCAACACTGGTGCGTCTTGTTGTTTTTTTGTGGATGTGTCTTCTTTTTTTTTTTTTTGTACGTGCGCTTGTGTGCACTCACGACTAATATTTGTATTTTTTTGTCTTTTTAAAACGCCGTTTAATCTGGCTTTTGTCTCACACGTGAGCGGCCTCTCCCTCCTCTCTCTCTCTCTCGCTCGTCCTTCGCCTTGCCAACGCCCTCGGTTGGGCAAGCCCGAAAAAAGAGACAGCGAACAGTGAGCCGCGCGGGGGGAGAGCGAGAGATGAGAACACAAAAAAAAAAAGGAGGAGATGTATAGACGTGCGATTGTTCGTCCAATCACAGACCGAGAGTGTTTAGACTAGTGTTGCTGCTGTTACTGATGTCGTTTTATGGATATGGGAGTGTGTGTGCCTACCTTTCTCTGTCTTCAGGATCTTGTCGCTGCTGCTTGTGTTTCGCTCCATGTGATTTTGAATAAGAGAAAAAGGTAAGAGAGAGAGACACACAATCATAAAGACTAATTATTATTTTTGTGTTTTGTACGGTTGCGGTCGGTGTTCCTTCGTGTTGGTTACCTGAGCGCTTAACTACCCTGACTAAAACAAAAAAAAAGAAAAAGAAAACGCTTATTCGCGGGTGAAGAGGATGCCGGCCTTCAGGTTCTTGTCGATGCTGATGGCGGCCGTCCAGCGCTCTGGCAGACGCGTGATGTAGGCGATGGCCCAGTTCATGGACTCATCCGCCTTGACCTTGAGCGTGTTACCCGGACACACTGGGCAGCCGACCTCCACACCACCCTCGAGCTTCCACTTCTTCGCCGCCGGCGTGCAGCTACCCTGAATCGCCATGTTGGGTTGGAAGCGTGGGTGAAGAGGCATGCGCGTCCAGAGGCCAGCGCTGTAGCTCTCAAGGCGGTTCGTGCGGATGGAGAGCTTCGTGCCCTGAGGGCCGGTCACGGAGTCGAGCGCCGGCACGGCCATGACACAGCCCAGATTCCAATTGCATTTCTTGTCCTTCGCGGTGTACACGGCGTCGGTACCCACCTGGAGCATCGTTGGCACCGCGAGTGCGCTGATGGCAAACTCGACGGCGTCCATCGTGACCTTGTTGCTCATGGACACGCGACCCTGCCAGTAGCGGCTGGTCGTGTGGTTGACTTCGACGTTGAATTTACGGTCGCCCTTGTGGTGTACGGAGAGCTCCACCTTGTGACCCTTGTACGTCGCGCTCATCATACCCTTGAGATCGTTGAGGTCCTTCGGAGTGATGGTCACCTTACCCTGGATTCCGTTCTCGGGGCAGCGCCACTCGAGATCCGCAGACATGCGGCCGCTCGACTCGGCCGTCGCGGTGGTGATCGTGGGCAGCACACCCTCCGAGCGCAGAGGGGCCTTGTTTTCGATCTTCCAGGAACCACTCTGGGTGTAGTTCTTGGAGAAGAGATCTTTACACTCCTTCTGGAAGTCCTTGAACTGGACAGAGCGCATGATGACGGTGACGGGGGGAAAAGGGGGGGTTCTTGGAGGGGGAAAAAAAAAGGATCTCAAGAGAGGGAGAGAGAGACTGAGAAACGAGGCGAGTACGAAACGGGTTGACTAGTTGTGTGTTGTTTACAAGACGATTTTATTTTCGTTGATTTGTTTATTTATTAGTGTTATTTGTGTGTGTGTGTGTGTGTTTGTGTGATGTGGACAAGAATTCAGAAGCCAGGAGATGTGAGAAATTGGTAAGGAGAAGACGGTGAGAAGAATAGCAGGTGAGAAACAGGGTGTAAAGAAAACGAGATGACCTCGATTAAAAAAAAAAAAAAAGAGGAAGAGAGTACCAGCGTGTGAGCAGGACTCGCGGGCGCATATGTGTTTGTGTCTCGGTGAGAAGAAACGCGTGCACTCGTGCGATCAGCTTTTTTGTTGACACCTCGCAGAAGAGTGCGCGTACATATCTCATGTAGACCACCGCACGCACCCACAGAAGTGTTTATGTGTGTGTGTGTGTACTAATTCGCACGGCGAATCTCTCGGCTTGTTTCGTTTCGTTGATGTTGATGATGGTGTTGATGGTCACCAGTTTCCTGTATGTCTGTCGGTCGGTGTGTGTATCGCCCACATCATCGTTGTCTGTCACGGAAAATAACTACTCTGATGCTTCTGCTGCGATCCCATGCGGCGCAGGGCCAAGTTCGTGTTCAGCACACGTGAGCGCGCCGCACTGTCAGCTTGGGTCGACGGTGACGTCGACGACGGGGGCCGATGTGAAAAATCGGAGACCCGCGATTGAGGCGAGTGCACATGCTCGCGCAACACTGTGTAGTAGAGAGGCGTGACATGTGCCGAGGTGGGAATCATCGGTGTCGTTTCGGTCGTGTCTGCGAGTGCACGTACACCTGCGGTTGTTGTCGCAGTGGGCCTCGTCAAAGTGGAAGTCGACGTGTGCGCAGCGTCGGGAACAGGGGCGGGTGCGGGTGCGGACGACGACGACGACGGCGAGGCCCCAACAGCGGCCGTTGGTGGCACCGTCGTCGTCGGTGACGCTGTGCGACGTGTCCTACTCGACAACGTACCGAGTAGCGACGCACCGGTGAGATCCGCCTCTGTGTCTTTGCCCTTGCCCGGCGCGAGACCGTCACGATCCTCTGACGCGCGGCTTCGACTTGTGCGCGTGGAGGACGACACCGGGGTGGGCGTCACGGTCGCAGTGGACAGGAGGCCTGACGACCAGGCAGCCTTCAGCGGTGCCGTCGAGTCGGCTGCGAGCGCAGAGCTCGAGCGCACCGAGCTGCAGACCGCGGCAGTCGACGAGAAGAGTGACGAGGCGCCATCACGCGAAGTCGACGGAGTGGCCGAGCTGTGCGCGTCACCCTCGTCTGCAGGCGCAGCCGTCTCCACCGGCGCGTGTGTGTGGGCTGCCGATTCGACTCCGGCGCCAGGTGGCGGAGGGTGTCCCTCTTCTTCCGCGCGGCGCACACTACCGTGGTCTGGCACATCATCCTCACTCCGCGGTGCAAGAGTCGAGTAAGAGTTGTTTGTGTGGAGCGTCGTTGTCGTAGTGCCTGTCATGCTCATCATCGGGTTCACCGATGCGCGTCGTGCGAAGCCTCCGGCGGGAAGTGGACCCGAGTGCAGGCTGCTGTTGGGTGTGTCGAAGGTGACCATCGCCGCATCCATCGCGGGAGCGACCGTATGCCACTGTGCTCGCATCCTCTCTGCGAGTGGGTATGGTATGGTTGTTGAGCTGTTTGCCGTCGTCGTGGCCGTCACGGAGGTCGTGCTGGATGTCGAGGAAGTGAGGGCGAGCGGGGCAGACGACGCGTCGAGCGAGTCGATGACCTCGACCATAGGGCGCCCCAGCCCCGCAGGAGGAGGTGCTGCCGCTTCGTTGGTGTGACGGAAGTCAGGAAGTGGCGAGAGTGTCGCCGGAGCGAGGAGCGGTGAAGTGCGTGCGCGCGACGCGTCTTCCACACCGAGTGCCACCGCTATTCGCGGAGGAGAGTGCGACGTAACAACCGATGTGCTATTCGCAGCTACGGAGAGCGTCGTCGTGGCGGAGACCAGCACAGACAAGCTTGTCTCACGATCATCGCCAGACGCGGTGACGTGTAGCGCCTCGTGGCTTCGACGCGTGAGTGGTTCTGAGGCAGATGTTCGGTGGCTACCGTGCAGGCTGTGTCGCGGAGGTGTGTCAAACGCGTTGGAGCTGGAGACGTCCTCTACCGCGTGCGCACAAGGAGGTCCGCTGGTGGTGGTCGTCGTCGTCGTTGTCGCGTCATTCGGAGGTGGTGTGCGTGTGGTCGTGGGCATCGCACGGCCAGCCGCCACGGGCGACTCTGAATATATGAGCGCTGGTACGAGCGCCTGGTGGCCGCCCGCTACATCGATCAACGCAGTGAGGAAAGGCGCCGCGTTGGCGGCGTTACAGACGAGGCTACCCACACGCCTCTCACCGGCACCAAAACCTACCGCATGCGCGCTTGGGCCCGCCGCACTGCTGCCGCTGCTGCCATCGTCGCCACCACGACTGTAGCCATGACGGCCCACACCACCGCCGGATGTGCTGTTGGTGCCAAACACGCGGCTCGCCGCGCCTGTCTCAGTCCCCATCGAGCTCGACTCGGAGCTGACGGTGATTGTCGGCGCACGTACGGAGAGCGTCGGGGCATCGCTGGACCGCGCTGTTGTGCGTGTGTAGGTCGTGCGCGTGCTAGTGCCGGTGCCGTAGTGTGTGTAGGTACTTATCGCCGCCGTGGTGGTGGCCGTTGTGGTGGTCGCTGTCATACTGGCGTCGTCCACACTACGGTGCCGCATGCCGGCCGCGGTCGGTGTCGCGCGCGAGTTCTCGGTTGACGTCGGGTAGATCGCTACCAAGGTGGAGTGTGTTGGTGATGGTAGTGTGTGCTCGCCCCACAGTGTGATGGCGGTATCGTCGAGTGTGACCGTCGAGCTCGGTGCGTGTGCGGACGGGGGTAGCCGTGGCTGTGCGTCGCGAGCTTTCTGAGTCATCTTTGGCGAGGACGTTGACATCGATGTCGACTCTGACATGTCTTGAAAGGCGACGTCGTCGGTCGCGGTCGGGGTCGTGGCCGCGGTGGCGTCGTGGTGGGTCTGCGGTTCGCGCTGGTCGTTGACAGTGCGGCACCGATACTCGGGAAGAGGACCGGTCAGTGCGTGGCTGCTCTGGTCACCTTGACCGCTCGTGCTGCTCGCTTCGGTATCATGCAGCAAGGGTTCGTTGGTCGCCGTCACAGAGGACCGTCTCGCACGTCCGTGAATTTCCGAGAGCGTGGATCCAAAGTCCGCCGCACCAGCGACGGCGTCCATCGCGCGCGACGGCGACGCAGGACGCGCGGCCTTCACCGGTATCGGGCTGCCATGCGATGAGAGTGACGCAGACGAAACCGTCCTGAGACCTAAAAAAGGAACATTGCCGCCACCCGTGGAACTTCCACCGCCGCCGGGTGCGTTGATCGTCACTGTCGAGAAGGACGGATGCGGCGTGCGCTGCGTCTCCATGGACATGGGTGACACCGTGACGGAGATGAACACTAACTCCTCTCCTTCCTGATCGACGTTGTCGCCAACATCTTCGCTCGCCGCGTCACCGCGTTCGTGCGTCGCGCCCGCTTCACCGGCTGCGGCGAAATCGGCCTTGTCGCCCGCGACCTCCTGTGCGAGTCGTTCGTCTGCGCTCCGCCACGAGCGGGCTGAGCGGACGGAGGCCTTGGCGCGACGCGTGTCATCGCGCTCCGTGCTTCGCACGGTATTCGTGTGTGCCGCACGGCGTGTGTCAGCGCTGGATGCGGGGGTCGTCTTCTGATGTTTCGTCATTGCCATATTCGCGTCCCTCTGCCTGTTGGCGATTTCCGCGCCTGCCGACGCATGGGGGGCGGTCACATTGGGTGGCGCGGGTCGTTGAGATGGCTGTGAGCCTGGCGAGTCGACGAGGGTTTCGCTGTTGACATCCGCGTCTGCACTGGGGTGCGTCTCGTGCGACGTCGACGTCGTCAGGACGAGTGCAGACGGTGAAGGACGACGACCCCGCCCCTGTGTGGTGCCATCGCGTCGTCTCTCTTGCCCAGGTGCTACGGGTGATTCTTCACTGCCGGTGCGTTCCGCGCCTCCGTGGCGACTGATCGACGAGGGCAACGCCGCCGTGGATGTCGTGTCCGTCGTCGTGTTCGAGGTTTGTGTTGTGCGTGTGTATCGTGGGTTTTGTATCGTCCTTGGTTCATCCTCTGCGTCGCTCCTATCGTCGAGCGGCCCCTCGCAATCGCGCGCGGTGAGGCGTGCGGGCAGTGGCGATAAGGACGCGCTTCTGTCGGTGCGGTGCGGCCCTGACCGTGCTTGATCTGCCTGGAGTCTGGGAGATGACACGGAGGAAGACAAGCCGCGCGTCTGCGCCGCCTCCGCCTCGGCGTGTCGCGCGGCCCGTACCGCCTGCTCCTTCGCGAGCTCTTGCTCAGCCTTCGATGCCAGAAATTGGAGCGGCGGTGGCGCGACGGTGTGGCGGCGCCGTGCCGGTGGAGCCGAGCACGGGCTGTGCGGCAGCTGGGGGTCCGCTTCGTCAGCCGCTCGCACCGGACTGCCATGGAGCGGGACGCACGCCGCCCCGAGTGATGACAACGGCGACGGCAACGGCGCGGCGGTGATCAGGGCACCCGCGCTGCCCGCCAGAATGGGTGTGTCGGTGTTGTGATGGCCATCACCGTGCGGGACGGCAAGGAGCGTCGTCACGGCGACAAGCTCCTCCTGTGAGGTGGGTGTGGCGAGGTCAGTCGCGGAGGCGGCCCCTGGACTGGACACGCAGACCCGCGCGCTCGCGAAGGAATTCGTGTTGGTGCCCATCGTCGCCCGTGCGTCACTCATCACACCGGCACCGCCGGGCGTTGGTGTGGTGCTGCTGCGACCGGCGCTGCTGGATTTGGCCTCGTGTGAGTTGCCTACGAATGAGAAGGAGCTGTTCATCGACAAACGCTGCGAGCGGCCTTGTGTGGAGCCGGAGCGAATGACAATTGTAGCGCTGCTAGAGTCGTGCTGGGTGTTAGAGGCGCTCGTGGCGGGCGCGAGGAGTGCGCTTGCGCCCGTCGCCATCGCGGCTGTCGTCACCGACGCTGGTGACGATCGCAGCACCACCACCGCCGCCGAGTCCTCGGTAGAAGCGGTTGGTGAGCGCGGCACACCGGCGATGGGGGGGTGCCCGCCCGCCGCGCTCACAGTCGCCGTCGGGCTTTGCGGGGGTGGTGCAGGGGCTGGCGAGCTCGTGTTGGGACCGGCCCCGGTCCTCGACGCGAGTGCTCGCGTAGGATGTGGTGAATGGCGCAGGGGCGCCGATGGCGCCGGCGGGAGCACAGGTGCGTCCACGTTGACACTGTCGTCCAGGCCCGGCGAGGGGCGATTGACGCTGGCGCTGGCGATGCACGTGAGCGACGCGCCCGCAAAAGCGGAGGAGGCTGACGAGGCCAACGCCGCGGAGCTTGTCCGCGGGACCGAGAGCGTGGGCGTCGCGGAGCCGTGGGTTAGCGCGTCGAGGCTGACGAGAGTGCCGTAGCCGAAAGCGATGTGATTGATCGGCGTCATCGCGCTGCCACGGCCACCGCCGAGTGAGGACATGGATTGGTCAGTCGTGTTGGAGGGGAGAACGCGAATGGTGCCGCTCTCCTCCTCCTCCTCCGTCTCGCTGCCCGAGCGCGCAGAGACCGCCTCGCCTGGGCGGTCTTGATCTCGCGTACCGGCGCCTGCCAGACGGCGCGACGTCGGCAGCAGCGGCACGCACAACGCCGGCAACGCGCACCGATGCCCACTTCCGATACTCGCCGAATCGGCGTCGCTCGTCTCGACCGCATCGCGGTGCGCCAGGCGTTGCATGCGTTGTGTCTTGGTGAGGGGTGGCGTGGGGCTATCAGATAGATCGCGCCGCTGTCCACGCGGGACGCTGCCGTCGCAGTGTGCGCCTGCTGGTGCGCTCGTCGTGGTGGTGGCACCATCACCATCGCCGCTGACGTTGTCATTCTGGTAGCTCTTCGCTAGGCTTCGCAGACCCGAAGAGGATCGGGGCTCCGGCGCAGGCGACAGACTTTGTGTGTCCGGTGGTTTGTGCGTACTGACGTCCACGTTTGCAAAAATGTCATCTGCGGAGATGAGCGTGGGGCTTTGTCCACTTCCGACGGTCAATGGATTCGGCGGCGTGAGCCGCGCGGGTAAGGCGGGTGATGCAGGGGACGCCTGCACGGACAAGAGACGCGATCGCAGACTATCCGCGTCGTCATCACTGCCGCTGCCGTCGTCCTGATAGCGGTGTACGCCCTGCGTCGGTGAGAACCCATCGCCGCCTTGACGACGTCGATTGGAGGCTTCCATGATGGCGGCCATCGCTTCATGCACTTGACCCAGACCGTACGTACGCACCAACGTTTCGTTGATCATCTCTTCTTCGTCCTCGTCCTCGTCGTTGTTGCCAGCGAAGGAGGTGCCGAGTGAAGGTCTGCTGCTCTTCGGCTTCGTCTGCGGACCACTGTTCTCACCCAGATCGACGCCAGCGTGGGTTTTGAACAGGTGAGTCGGCGATGATTCTCGCGGTGGCCGACGTAGACTGCCTACATCGCCGCTCGCACCGGCACCGCGATCCCCGCCCAAGGCCATGTTTGTGGTCATGACGTCTGTCCCGCCTCCCACCACACCCCCTCCGCCGACTGCGGTGTGTATTAGTGGTGCGGGTGTGTGCGCGTTCATGCTGCTCTCCACTTCTGGCAGCCGCAGGCTCGCGGTCAGATGGTCACAGGGGCTCTGTGTCGAGCCTGACGTCCTCCCGAGCTCAGTTAAAACCCGCGAAAGCGATGTACTGTACGACGTCGCCGAGACCGTCGTCGGATTGGTGGACTGAAGTGAGTAGGTATCTGTCAAGTTGAGGTGCGTATTGGTCAAGTTAGATGCGGTCAAAGTCGACAGCGTCCCCATCGTAGTCTCACCCGCGCGTGACACTGTCGCGCCGAGCGTGTTGCCAAGCACCGCGACAATCTCTACAGAGGAGTTTGGCAGCGCCGCCGCGGACGCCGCCGCGGTGGTGGCTGGAGTGACAGCCGGGGTAGGGGCGGTAGGGGCGGTAGTCGCCGGGCTCACCGCCGGTCGACTCGGCGTCGATTGACCATCGCGCGCCTCTGTGCCGACAAGCGACACTACTCGGCTTTGCTGTGCGGATGAGGGTAGCGGTGAAGGCACTGGCAAGGCGGTGCTCCCGGCCGTGGTGGTGGTGGTTGGTGACGTCATGACTGGGGATGTGTGGGCCGAAAGCGTGCTGGTGGCCGGCACAGCCACGTCCGTCTGCGCCAGTGTCCGCGTCGCGCTGGGCGCGGCACCAGTCGTGCGTGACAGCGCGCGCGGCTCCGTGTCCGCGCCGGTAGCGGCTTTCGATGTCAGCGGTTGTACACGCGGTGGTGAGTGCGTACACAAGGGCGACGAGGGGGCCGACATCGAGCGCGTATTCGTGGTGGTCATCGTCATGGTTGATTTGGTGAGCGCCGTCGGCCAGCTCGCCTTGTCCACACTGCGTGGCGTCACCGCACGGACAACAGCGGCGTGATCATCCGCACGCGGTGCACTACCCGCACCCGTCCGCGAGCGCACCTTCGCCATCATGGCAGCGGCCGCCTGTGTGAGAGAAGAGGTCGCTGGCATCGCATGCGTGCTGATCGGTGCGTGTGCGTCGTTGTCGACGCGAGCCTCAGCGGTGGGCATTGACACATCGACGGACGGAAAGGTCGCGGTGGTGGAGCGGTGAGATGACGGGCCAGGTTCAGCCGTCCCGCCGTGCTCTTCCGCTTCGTCCTTTCGGGCTGGCGGTGGTGATGACTCGGTATGCGCTTTCAACGACACGTCTTGACGCGCTGAGGTAATCGAATGTGAAGACGTTCGGGTGCGATCGACGGTGTGTCGAGAGACATTACTAGCCATCGCACGACCAGCTGAGGTTGTGCGATGCGACTGGCGATCGCTCTTCTCTGGCTCGGTGTCATGCACGGGCGCGTGCTCTTGGCTACTCTTCCAGTCCTCGCGGAGGTCCGCAGACGTCCCAGGTCCGCTGGGGATGGCGAGAGGATCGCCGTCGCCATCCGCGCACAGGACAGACATGCCCTTGAGGCTCTCGTGGATGCGATCTTTTATCGAGATGGGGCTGGGACCAAGCTGCGAAAGCGCGTTCAAACTGGCGCGGGTCAGACGAAGCGTGACAACGGGACTGTTGTTGATCTTTTCCCCATTTGAGTCACCGCTGCTGTGGTTTGCCGTGTTCGCCGTTGTCGCGGCGGAGCTGCCGTTTATCGCGGAGGTGGAGTCCAACGATTGTCGAAGTGCTTCCAGTGATGCCACTCCCGTCGTCGATGGCGCCGCCTCGCCGCCGTATCGATCATGACGGTGCGCGCCCGCGCTGCCACACAGCTTCGCGTGGGCCGCGGAATGGACCGCGTCGATCGCATCCGGCGGTGTGGCCGGCACAGCCACGTGACCTGCTGCACCGGCACCGTGCTCCGACATGTGGTGCTGGTGCGTGCGGTTTTGCTGTGCAGACGGCACTTCGGACTGCGCCGTGGCCTGTGATGAGGCGTCACGACATCGGTGCCCATCATCGTCGGCAACGCGTGCCGCGCCGTCATCGCCCTCACGCTTCGGTGGTGTGACGGCATCGGCCGCACTGGACGGCCCCGCCACGGCAGTCGTCGGTGTCACGGTTTGCATGGTGTGCGTGTGCGCGGCTTTTTCTGTCGGCGAGCGCACCGCGGATGAGGACGGGGACGGGTTGGTCGGCACGAGCGTCCGCGTGGGTGCCTCCGCGACGTTTGTCCGCGACTCTCGTGGCGCGGCCGCCGTACTCAAGTGAGGAGAGGTGTGTGGTGAGCGTACCGGCATGGATGAAGCGGTTGACTCTGCTGTTTCGCCAGCACGGCGTGTAGCGACGTTCGACGCGTCCACTTCGTCAAGCACACCCGACCCGCCCGACACAGCTTCCAGACCGCCTTCATGCGGTACGCGGCAGCCCTCATCTGCGTCGTCTCTGTTCTCTTCCGGTCCCTTCACGGTGGCCGGCAAACTCAGCAGTCGGTCGCGGCTCGGCACAGTTGTGCCCGTCGCGGGTGTGGGCGAGTCCCTCACCTGCGACGCCATGGAGTGCGGTGGTGGACGCGCTCGACGAAAGAACTCCGCGCGCCGCTCCGCTTCAAGCGTGGGACAGCCCGGCACAGGCTCTGGTGTGGCGTCTGACCGCGCCGCCGACGAGTTGTGGCCAGCGGCCGCGTGCGGTACCGCAACAGGGGCGGACACGGAGGTGGCGCTGACTGAGAGGAAGGGGCCGGTGGGGGTGGGAGTGGCTGCTGTGTGCGGCGCCGCCGTCGTGGCCGCGCCAGAGGCACGCGAGGCGTTCGCCACACGCGCGTCTGATTGTGAGATGAGCGGTGTGGCGATCGCGACGGGGTTGGCGCGGGCCGATGACGGCGGCGTCAGGGTTCGTGCACGCTGGGGCGAAAAGCCGGAGGGAAACGGGGTTAGAAGCGTGTACACACGCGGTGAGAGCTTAGGCGACGGGATCTCGGGGAACGCATCAGTTTGCGATGTGCGACCGTCCTCGTCACACAGACTCGGCTTCTCACTCGCCTTCGTCTGAGGGGCGGAGCCGGTCAGGCGCGGCGAGACGGGTGACGCCACACGACCGGCGTCAGTGCTCTCCGCGCGGGGTGTCGGCGTGCGTCGTGGCGACTTCGTCTCCGCCTTGCCGTCGCTGTCTCGACGCGGCTCACATGGCTCACACGGCAGTCGCACAGGGGGAAGAGACAGTAGTGGCTCGCGTGAGTGGGTCTGTGTCTGTGGCGAAGGCGTATTGTGCGTGTCCTGTGAGCTCGACAGCTCCTCGGTGACGGACAGCAGTCGCGCAGCACACAACCGGTCCGTCGAAGAGTGCACACCCCCGCTGGTGCTCAACACCGACGCGGACACCGTAATCGCATCTCGCGCGGTGCCGCCTGTCGTCGTCTCTTTCGACACCGTGGAGGATTTTGGGTCGCCAGTGCCGGCGGGCAGCAGTGCCAGTGAAGGTGGTGCAGAGGGCGATGAGAGGGACAGCCGCTGGTCGGACAGCGTGTGTGATGCGCGCGGCTCGCCCACGCCGTCCCCGCTACGATGGCTGTGCGCCTGACAGAGCGGTGAGTCTGAGGCGGCTAGCGGTAACGCCGGCGACTGGGAGGGGTTCGCGCTGGACGTGGAGAGCGTCAGCGAGGTGTGCCGATCGCGTGCGTGCGTGAGAGGAGACAGCGGACGGCTTTGCACCGCCGACAGCAGCACACACGTGGGGCTTCTTACTGCCGTCCTCGTCGCCTCCGCGCTGGCGCTGTCCACCGCGGCGGTTGGTGCGCGCGAGTCTGGCGCCGTCTCGGAGGCGGCAGTGTTCGACAGCATCTCCGCGCCGGTCGCGAGTGTGACCTCGTGCATGCTCAGCGTTGGTGCCGTGGAGGGGGAGGACGCGGCGGTGTGCGCGTCGCGTGTTGGTGATTGTGGCATGTCACTTGTGTGGACCGCCACGTGTGGTGGCGACGACAGCGACGTTGCGGACGACCGCGTCGGACCGTCGCCACGCTGGTCGTGCGGGACACCACGGTTCTGAGTGTTCCCATGCACTGTCATCAAGTCGGTTGCTGACGCCGCGGAGGCCGCATGCGCCAACGCATCTGGGTGGGGTATCGGGTGTGGAACCGCGGCGTCTGAGGTTGTGTGACTACCGGCCGATGCGTGCAGGCGTATCATGGTCCGCGCTGTCGTCATCGTTGACGCGTCCTCTTGCGAAGCGCCAATTTCACGCGCTTCGCTGTGCGACGGCTCGGGCTGGTCGAGAGGGTCGTGGCTACTTTGGTGATGACGATCGAGCCTATGGGAGACGGTGGTCGTCGCGTCCGTCCAATCATGGTACGCGCTCGTGTAGCTCGGGGTCGTCGCGCTATTCGCGGCGGTTTGCGTTACCTCGGACGCTGTGTACGTCATCGGCGCGTTCGTCGCGGTGTCGGTGGCAGTAGATATCACTGCTCTCAGCGCGCCCGCGAGCGCCGCGGCCGTGTCCGCACCCGCTGCAATCGCGTCGAGCGGGATAAGTGAGCTGCTGGTGAGGCTCGCGCTGCCGGCACCGAGTCCATCGCCGCCCCCGCTACCAGAGTGCGTCGTGGAGGAGGTCGTGTGTCGACTTGACACCATGCCGTGGCTGCCGCTGCGCGGTCGCGCGAGCGTGTTCCAATCCGCTCCCATGGACATCGAGGTGCTCTCCAGCGCCCCAGCACCGGCGCTGACGAACGCGGTCGTCATCGGCGACGGCGTGGTGAAGAAGGAAGGGCCCGGCACACTGCCAATGGACCGCAATGGCGCGAGCACGCCGTGGACAGTCCCGACGGACGGCGATGGCGTTGCACATGGTGTCGGCGTCGCCGTGGCCGTGGTCGACGTCACGTAGCCGAGATCCGTCGGTGAGAACGGCACAGCGGTGTCGGCCAGCTGTGTTACGTTGCTGCTGCTGTTGTTATTCGGGTAGTAGGTCGGCGTCGTCGCAGTGGCGAGGGTGGAGGTGGACACCGCAGTGCCGCTGGGCGAAAAGAGAGAGCCGTGTATTTCAAACTCCGCGAGCTCAGCCGGGTAGGCACTGATCGAGAGAGGGTCAAACGAGTTGCGACGCTCATGCACACTCGCCACCATCTCCACCACCTCACCCGCATCGTTCCCTGTCGTCACCGTCGTCGGTGCGTTTGAGGATCGGAAGGTGGGGCTGGCACTCGCGGCGGTGGCACTCACGCTCAGTGACGTCGACAGTGGCGGGAGCGTCGGCCCCACCGCACCTGTCAGCGCCGCATCCCGCAGCGGCGACAACACGGCGTTTGGAGCAGGCACAAAAAAGCCGTCGGTGGCCGTCGTCGTTGTCGCGGTGGCTGACGAAGACAGTGATCTCTGGCGCTGGGGCAGCTCCATGTGGACATCGCTCAGCAGTGAGAGCGTCCCGCGACGCGCGAGGCTGAGCGGTGTGGGGACAGCTGTCGCCGCGGTGAGCCCCGGTGTGGCCATGTGTGACGACCCCGTCGAGGTCGCGGAGGAGTGTCCCGCCTGCACCGACGCACCACCTGGATTGACTGCTGCCGTCGTCGTCGTCGCCGTGCTCGCGCTACACAGCAACTGCGCGGCGGCAGTTGAGGTCGAGGTCGCTTGTGCGCCAGGTGATGTCGGCTCGGCGAAGGAGATGTTGTGGCTGCTCGCGTTGGCCACGTGCGTGCCGCCGCCGCCGACCGCCGCGTGGAGCGTGGAGTGGATGGAGTGGTCGGTTGTCGTGGTGCCGGTCAGTGTGCTCACACTGCCCGTCAAATTCCCTTGTCGTTTGCTTTCCTCGGTCGCGCTGGTGGAGGCCAAGTACAGATTGACACGACCGCCAGTGCCCGTGCTGCTCACCGCACTTCGATCCGGACGATCAAAACGGGAAGAGAACTGGCCACTGCTGCCGCCGGTCACGAGGACCCCGCTGTGGGTGGTGGTGACGCTCGCGGACGAGGTGAGCGCGATCGCCGAGGCCCCAACCGTACCGGCCAGTCCACCTGAACCGCCGGGCGTGCTCACACCAGGGGCCGCGCCACCGCCGGCTGAGCGCGGCGTCACGACAGACACCATTGGTGAGCCTTCGCAACTGCCCAAGAAGAGGCTGTGAGCAGCTGGTGTGTTCGCCGCGGTGTGACCCGTCAATGTCGAAATTGTCGTGCTGGCCGTGGACGCCACCGGAGAGTGAAGTGTTTTCGCGTGCGTACTCGTCGGCGGATCTGCGGAGGCCATCCCCGAGGTGTGTGCGGCCGCTGCGGTACTACTCGTGCTCGCGCCTGTCGTCGTCGTGTTCGTTGTGAGCGAAGAAGGTAGTACATGTGCGGCGCCAGCGCTTCCCGCTTCGTTTTCGAGCAGGCCGACAGAGCGTGGCGAGCTCGACGAGACGTGGGCAGAGGCCAGGGCGTACTCCGGCAAGGGCATTGCTGTCCTCGTCACATCACACGCAGCAGTGGGCGTGGCCGTGGAGGCGTCGATTTGGCGAGAACATGCCACGGCATCGGCGCTCATCGCTGTCGCTGCGACCTCACGGCAAGAGTCGTCTCCCTCTTCCGACGCCTGCCCGCCACCACTCATCAAATCGCACTCCGTGGATTGGCGCGAGACAAAAATGTCGGAGCACGCGTGGTGGCGCGGCGTGCTTTCGTCCGAGGTGGCTGGTGGCGGATCGCCAGCGGGCAGGGCGGAGGGTGGGGCGTCAGACGCCGGGTGCGGCGGCGGAGACAAGGATGAGTCCGGCACCCGCACCACGAACGGGATGAGGCCGGACTTCCCCGTCGCCGTGAGCTTGGACGCGGCACCGCTGCCTGAGACGCGCACATACATGCCGTACTCTTCCTGCCGCGGTGGTGACATGGTGGTAATCCGTGTCGATGAGAAACGGTGGCCCGTGATCGATCGGAGCGAAAAGGAAGGTCCGCTTGTGAGTGTTTGGCGCGGCTCCATCTGCGAGATCACGGTGATGATTTCGTCATCGGTGCCATCCTCTTCTCCTCCGTTCCCCACGTTGTGGTAGCTGGTCTCATCGGCCTTCTCTAGCGCGTCGTACTCGCCGCTCACTTCCTCTGCGACCGCCACGGAGTCGTGTGCCTCAGCGCCTGTGGCGTGCGCGTCTGGGAAGGTGTCGTCCAGATGGGAGTCAATCCCGTCGCTGTCCGCGGCGTGTGTGTTGTCGTCCTTGTCGAGGCCAGAGTCTTCCTTGATAGAGTCGGCCGTAGGGCTGTTGTGACGGCCGCTGTGCGTTCCATTTCGTCGGTTGACCGCTTCGCGAAGAGGCAGAGGCGGCACCGGCGTGCTCGAGCTCGTATTCGTCGCCGAAGTGACGCGTGAGGACGAGGATGACGTCTCGGACTTCGCCAACGTCTGTCCGGGACATGTCGTGAGCGTCTGGAAGGGGTGCGGGGGCAGGGGTTGAAGATGCTGATGGAGGGTGTGTGGCGGAAGTAATGCCAGTGGCTTGACACTGATTGTTTCGCTTTCGGTCCCGTGTGCAGTGCCGGGTGCCGTAGCGGCGGCGATGGGCGCGCTGGTGGGCGTACCCGCGGCGGCCGCAGTAGCCGGCGCCGACTCTTTTTTCTGCGAAGTAAGCAGTGAGCAAAACGAGGAGGACGGCTCTATCAGACCAAGCACGAGGAGCGAGGAGCCAGCCCGAGAGTGCGGGCTTGTCGGGCTCCACGGATATGACGGTGTGCGCGTGAGCCTGGGCTGCGGATCCACCTCTGTCGCGTTAACAGACGGTGATGACGAGAAGGACACGTGCGCATCGGACGCGCGGTACGGAACGTCGCTCGCCACCCTCTCCGGCGCCTTCGCTGTGGCGGCCTCACCGTCATCGACACCCTCCTCGTCAGTATTCTCTTCTTCTTCTTCCGCAGGCAGTGGTCGCGCACTGGTCCGTGAGCTCACCTGCGAGTAATCGCCGTCATGCGTAGAGGCTCCGGTGGTCGAAGTCCACTCTGGGTTCGTCGTGTGTGGCGATGACTGAGTCGGCACGCTGGGAAGCAGCACGGCTCGATTCCAGTCATCGGCTTCGGTGTGTGGCAGGTCGTGCCTCTCACCAGCGCGAGGCGGAAGACCGTCCGACATGTTCTTGTCATCGCTCGGCGCACGTGTGCGCGGCACCGTCGCGGTGTTCGGGACCGCATTCACGCACGTGTCGATATCGGTCGTCGATGACGGCACCAATCTGGGAACGGCGTGTGGACTGCTCCGATAGGCATCTGTGTCCTCGGCCGCCGTGACCGTGTTGACGCGGGTCGCCTTGCCGTCAGCAGCGGGTTGTGTCTGGGAGTTCTTTGCGGTGAGCGGCGAGCGTGATGGGGTAAGCTGTGTTTGCGAGGCACGCGACACCTTTACCGTCTGTTCTTCCTCCATCGCAGCACTGCTCTTCCTCGCGTCTGCGGTTGGCTGTGTTGTTGTTATTGGTGTTGTGTGCGTCGGCGCGGTGGATGTTCCGTCCACGTGCGCAGCAGACAGCGGCGGTGCGATGGACAGGTCAACCTGTGAGACCTGCTGCCCCGTGGCGTTGAACGGCAGCGGCAGCAAGGGTGCGAACTCTGTCGGCCAGCGAGGCTTGACACACCACACCCGGAAGAGCGCGTCGCAATCGTCGTCGTGTGTGGAGGAGTGCGCGAGGTGGCTGCCCGTTGGCGACGCGCGCGAGCTTGATGATGAAGAAGCCGACGACGACGCAGTCAAGGACTCGAGAGGCTCATGCTCTCCCTTTTGATGCACGAGCCGCGCGCTTGCCAGATCGGCAGAATTGACGTCTGCCTGTTCTGTTCGCTGTTTGGACGGCGACGACGCTGACGTGGTGGTGGTGGTGGTCGCCGGAGGGAGCTTAAGCAGCGGCGCGAGCTCCTGAGAAACGACCTCGTGTTCCCCATCGTCGGCATCACTCACGTGGTGGTTACCATCCTCATCGGCGTGGCTTCGGTCAGCCTGTGCGGCTCTCCCCTGTGTCGCCCAGTGTGAGCGCGGCGATTGTTGCGTTGACACAGCACCACCACCACCACCGTTGCTGTTGACTGCATTGGCTGTGGGCGGCAGCTGTGCGGTGTTGTAGCCGTGTCCACGGCGGAAGCGACTTGTCTGACGAGGACTGTGATCGGTCGGTGACATGTTAGGACTATCGCGTGGTGTCTGTACCGGGGAGAGGGGCGGCTTCGAGCTCGGCGCACGTCTCGGTGTGAGAACGGTCGAGCGCTCGGCCTCGACACCACTTCCAGCCACCGCCCAGACGCCGCTGCTGCTACTGCTGTGACTGTAGGCGTGATGGCCACCGGAGAGAGCACTCGGAAGTTGAGAGGCGTAGACGTGCGCTGGTTGAAGCGCGAGCGGTAAGCCTGGGACGACCAAGGGCATTCCGTGTGCGGGACCGGCGCTCGAGGTATCCGAGGGCGGGGTCTTTGGCGAGGTCGGGGCGACCGACGCTGCGGTCAGGTGAGTCGTCAACGGGAGCCAATCGCCTGCGTAGACGCTGTTCGTGTCCTTCACCGGGTGCATCAAGGCGCTCGTCGTGCTCGGCGTGCTCGCTGCATTGGTGGTGGGCGTGCCGTGTCTTGGCACGCCGCCGGCCGTTGAGACGTCGAGGAGACCATGGAGATGATGCGGCTCGCCCGTACCGCCGGCGATGGACCGCAGTGCGTTTCCTGAGGGCGCGGGAGCAGGGGCTTGTCCGCCACTGGCGGCCGCCGCGCGTAGCGATTGTGGAAGCTGATAGACACCACTGTTATGAAGCACGTCCGCATCGACACCACCACCACCATTATTATCAGCAGCGCCGATCCTGTGAACAAGAAGACCGCCACTGCCGTCTGTGTTTATCTTGTTGTTGTAGGTGCCATTGGTGTGGTTCACCAGAGGCGGTACGGGTCGAAGTGGTGATATGCCAGTACTGAGTGCTGTCGTCGTGGTAGCCGTCGCGCTGTTGCTGCTGTGATTGCTGTTCGCGTGGATCGTGTTGTGGTGCGTTGTCGTGGATGTCGGCGCCAATAGGGCGGCACTTACGAAGGCGTCGCCGCTCGTGCCGACCGCCGCCTGATACCTGAGAGGTCGGGGATGGAGTGGTTGGGCACTCACACCCGCACCCACGCCAACGCCACCAATGACTGTGGAGTGCGTGAAAGGCGACGACGCCCCTGACCATCGAAGAGAGAACGACGGCACCGAGGAGACACCTGGCATCATCCACGTGGCCATCGCGCCAGAGACCGACTCGCCTATTAGCGGCTGCTGCGAGGAGAGGGAGGTCGAGGACGCGCTCGCGTGATGGCGATGCCGCGTGCCGCTCTCAAAGGCACCGATAGGCAACGAGCTTGCCGCGTCTACGGCAGTGGTGGTATCAACCGACGTGTTAGCGGGCACCTGGATTGGCGAGCTAGCGCGTGCGGGGTCGAACAGGTGAATTAGCGGTGAGGACGGCATCGATCGCGCCGGCCCAAGAGCAGTGGCATCCCTGTTCGTCGTCGCAGCGTCCTCGCTCAGAACAGAGCCTGTTGGGACGCGTATCTTGAGCAGCGCACTGTACGGCTTTTTGTGCTGCGCGTCGTCGCAGAGACCGCTACCGCTGATGCAGGATCGGTTGCTGCTGCCGTCGCTGTCGCTGCTGCGGCGAGTGCTGTGGGTGCTTTCCTCGCTACCGCTCGCGGTCTCATCGTCATCGCTCACATGCTGACGCCCATCACCGCTTACGTCGCGTTGGAATTGATACATGGCCTGTGTGAGCACGCTGCCGGCGTGCAGACGGGCGTCCCTCAAGTAGTGCCGCGCCCAGTCCAACAGCAGTGGCGCGCGCCGCCGCGCTTCGTCTTCCGCGCCTGTCCTATGCTGTTCTGTGATGTGGTCATCGCGTGACGCGCCTCTGAGTGTGCTGTTACTGAGACGCGCCATGGCCTCCACACGGCTGACGAGCGTGTTCAGGTGGCCCCCGATGCTCGCGCGCTGACGCTGACGCTGGTACGCGCGGAATGCCGGCGTGTACAAGCTACGTACATCGAGAAGCACGCTGGGGACAGCGCCGACCGATGGAGACGGTGTCGCCCGCGCCGGATGCGGCGCGGATGACGACGCGAGGGAAGTGTTCGTTCCGCCACTGTCATCGCTGTGATCGCTGTCAGTGTGATCGTTCGCATTCGCGTTGTGCTCATCATCGGCGTCACCGTCAGCCGCACTGGTGTGTACGGGCGCAGCGTCCTCGGTGCCGTGCAGGCGCAGAGGAGGATGTGGCGCGGAAGGCAGTGGTGGGAGTGTGTCGAGGCCAAAGGTGTGCGGCTCAATCGCGGGATAGCCGATCTGATCGCCCTGGCCACTCTGTGCACTGCGTGACGTCGCAAAGGAGCTGTACGTGTGTGCGGCGATGGGGAAGCTGGTGGTGACCAGCGTGTTCGGCGTGAGGCTACTGCGCGTGTGCGGCTCGCTACTCAATGTGTTCTCCAGCACATTCGGCGGTGGGTGACGCGTAGGATCGTTGCTGGTTGTGCTGGTGGTGTGGTTGGTGGTGGTGTGTAGTGTCCCGTGTAGTGTCCCGCTGCAACTGCGACTCTGCGACGCCCTTGTGGAGTTCTCTCGGGCATCACCACCACCGCCGCGCGCGCTCACCTCGGCCGGCCCCGTGGACGTTGCGCCGACGTCCGCCTTCGCCGGGGCACATGTCCTCTGCGAAGCGGTCTCGTGATTCGCACTGTCGGGGTGGCCATGGCTTGTTTGCTGTGTTGTCGTATTGGCAGCGGTCGAATGAAACGCGCGTTGAGCATCGTCTTTCGGTTCATCCGCATTCGTGTCATCTTTATTTTGATCTTCACGCTGCGGTGTAGTGGCGGTTGGGGGAGTTACACCTTTGATTTCTGTTTCGTCGACCGCGTCGACCACGCGTTGAGCGGTGATGAGGGCATTGGGGGACGACAAGTGTCCCGCGGACGCGTGAAGCGGCCAGGTTGTCGCCAGTGGTGTCGCGTACTCGAGCACCTGCCAGGCCGGTAGCCCAATCGGCGCGCGCCGGTGAAGCCGCTCGCCTACCAAGGTCGAGCCCCCACTCCCACCGCTGTTCATCGACGAAAAACGATAGCGACCGCCGCTTACGCTGTCGGAGAAGATAAGGGACGGCTCCACCAAACTATCGGTCTGCCGGTTCTTGTGTGCGCCCGATCGCAGCGAGAAGGACCCTATTCTGTGCGAGACCAAGTACGGCGAGGGAGTGGTCGCCTGGGCTGAGCCACGACGGACGGGGAATGGCGGGCGTGTGCTGCGTGCGTCGTACATGGTAGGGAGCGAAGCCGACACCGGCGTGTGCACCGTCGCCACACCATCCGCAGACGGTCTGTGGGCGGTCACTGACGTCGGTGCCACGCCACTGCGGTCGTGAGGTCTGAGCGGCGGCGGCCGGTCGTCGTCACGCGCGTTTGTGAGAGCCGGTGAGGCGACACTCGGGCCATCAGCACTACCCTTCGCGCTCTCTTCCGCCTCCTCTTCTTCCTCGTCGTTCAGGTTGGTAGGACGGGGGCCCTGAGGAGCTGTGGGTGCCACCGTTGCATTGAACAGTGGAGACGGCGCGCAGTCGAGCACGTCGTCTTCTTGTCTCTTTTTTGCCACACCGTTTGCTTTTTTGTCTGCGTGTAATCTGTCGTGCGTTGGGATCGCGAGCGGCCCCCGCGCTGTGGCGAGAGGCGGTGGCGGTAGCGAGAACGGAGGGCGATCGTCTTGTTGCCTTACGCGCGCGCCACCGCCGATCGACGGGGTGGCCAGCTCCAGCTCGGCTGACGATGGCCCCGCCTGCATCGATATGGAGCGTGGAGACGTCACGGACGTGTCGTACACCACCGTCGTCGCGGAGGCCCGGCGCCCAGGCACTGGCGCCTCATCGTTGCTGTGGGCGCTCAGCCTCTCCAGCGACGAGGCGCGCTGTACCAGCTGCGACTGCGACGGCTTCCCGAAGGCGGGTGAGGCGGGGGCCGTTGATGCGTTTGGTGTGGGCAGCATCAGCGAGGATGACCGCTGCGCGGTTGAGCATTCGCAGTTCAACGCCGACATCGCCAGTGCGGGTGCGAGCACCGAATGACCGCTCACGCGCCCGATGTGAGTAGTCCCGCGCGTCGCGGTGGTCGCCGACGCAGACGCAGGCTGCTCTAGTGTCGAGACGAGCGCGGTGGTCGTGGGGCCTGTCTCGGCCATCAAGAGCGGCGCGTGCGACGGTCGATGGCGCCGCACAGTGGCAGCCGCTGTCGGCGATGATTGATCGGATCGTCGAAATAGTGAGCGCGGGGGCAGCGTGTTCGGCATGCCAGTAGCCATCGCTGCCGTGGTGGAGCTGTGAGGGCTGCTGCCGTGGTTCATACTGTCGACGCGCGCCTGGCCACCGTGGACGAAACCACTCTCATGGTCGCTGTTCGATGGCGTCGGGTATAGTGCGGCAGACAGGGCATCATGGCGTGTCACAGTCGCAAGCCCGTGATCCCCCGCGGCAACAACGCCCAGGGTCGTCGCCGCGGTAGGGGAGGTACGCGCGGCGCGGCGGAGAGGCCGCGCGACGCCGATGGAGGGGCTCTCCGCACGCGTGGAGGCGGCAGGCGCCGCGCTTGTGTCGTCCGTGCGTGGCGCCGAATACTGAAGCGACGGTGTGAGCGACGAGGGAGCGGATGCGGATGTGGTGCGGTGGAAGGGGTGGTTCGCGAGTACTGTCGACGTTGTGGCCGCGGTTGAGGTCGACGACGTGGTGTGCGTCTTAGGATGCGTGTGATGAGTCGTCCAGTGCATCAGCGCCTCTTGGGCGTCCGTCGGTAGGTACGGGTCGAGAAGAGATTGTACATTATCGAGCGCGGTGAGCGCGGCGTGTATGCAGCTTTTGGACGTTGTTGGCGTTAAGAGCAGTACGCGCTCCTTCTCACTGGCGCCAGCGCGCTCACGTGCGTCGTGGCGAGAGGCGACGCCCGTGCTAGAGTCCGACCCGTCGCATTGTCTGACCACGCCCTCCCTCCCTTCGCCGCCGAGCGTGTCAAGGTCTTCCGTAGAGCCTGCCTGGGTGTAGTTGTTGTGCCCAAACTCACTGGTACGCAGGCTATTCAGTACCGCGGGTAGTGAGCGAGAGGAGCGCTGTGTGGTGGCCAGAGTCATCAGCGTTGCGGAGGAAGTCATCGTGGCCGCGCTGCCTGCCAAATCCATCACGAGTGATCGAGCCGCCTCCGGCGATTGCGAGGAGACCGTCTGCGCGCCATCGATGGCCACGACCGAGTCTGCTTTCGAGCGCGGCATGCAAATCCAAAGAAAAAAATATAGAAAAAAAAGAGCACTTCTTGTGAGTGATTGTCTTATTGATATCTGAGGTTGTGCACTTCCTCTTCCTCTCCTTGTGCACCTGCGGACTTATCCTCAGAAGAGGCGCGAGGGCGAAGAGAACAATTAAAATTAAAATAAATAACTAACTAAAGTGGATAAAAATATGGGAGAGAAGTGAAGGCGCGAGGCGGCACACAAGCTAAGCCCGAGTGGTAAATGCCACACGAGGGAAAACACACAAAGATAACAAGCGAAGATCCGTCACGCGTGCTGTGAAGAAGTGAGAGAATGGATGAGTGTGACTTTGATAAAAACAAAAGGGTAAAACGAAAACAAGTACTCAAACGAACACTCAAAGAAAGAGAACGGCACGCTTTTGTGGCGAATCAGAGATGGGACGATAGGACGAACCCTCCTCAAAACACGAGAAAGAAAAAAAAAGGAAAAGCGTGAGTTTGGATAATCCTAGAGAAGGCAAATACACACACACACACTTCCAAGTGCTACGAATTTTAAGCACGCGAGCCGAAACAGAAAAAACAACAACAGAGGAACTCAAAGACACAGCGGCACAAAAGGAAGCCACTCAGCTCTCCTTCGCGGCGTTCGTACAGATGCTGCAAGGCACAACATGGGAGAACAAGGTGATGGTTAGTGGTCAACATGGATGTACAGATCAGACATGTGCGCGCGCGGAGGAGGAGGAGGGAGGGAGGCTTACACCAGGGGAGGGTATGGCTCAGCAAACAAAAACGATGTCAGGCTGAGTGAACTAGACCCGCGAAGTGGCGGGTCGTGTCGCGAGCCGCTTGGATTCGCCCACTGTGTGATGGCGGAAAAGGATCAGCACACACACAAAAGAAAAGCGGAGAGACGCTCGCTACACGTCTTCTGTCTGCATACAGATGAAAAGAATGTGTCGAGGGGAGAAGCAGGGGTGCCAGTGCGCCATTGATTCATCTCTGTCATTCCAGATTGTGATGTCATGAGTTTTATTTTGTGTTGTGTTTTGTTTTTCATCTTTGTGCGTGCGTGTGTGTGTGTGTGTGTGTGTGTCAACTTCCCACCTTAGCTTTAATCGAGAATTAATTGATATGCAGAAAAAAAAAGGTGAAAAGAACGCAGTGAGGGAGAGGGAGAGTCCCCGAACAAAAGATAATAGAGGGAATAGCGCCAAGCGCGCTCCTCTGCTGATGAGCTTTTTTTTTTTTGTGTGTGTGTGTGTCTTCTCACTCACTCTCTCTCTCCCTCGCTCCACTAGTTTACTCCGCCTCTGGCAGACGCCCGACATCGGGAGTAAGCGGCTTGAGTGTCGACATGGTTTCAGTAAGGTGGCGAGAGACCGCCGCGAATGGGTCGGCTGTAAAGTCATCGGCCTGCACGACCGCGTCGAAGTGCACCAATTCATCGTGAACTTCCGACATCCGCTGCTCCGCAGCGGTCATGTGGACGGCAGCACCTGGCTCTTCCTCATTCGCGCCGGCGACGACAGCGCGGCGTGCCTTCGCACCACGCAAACGACGTCGGCTGTTTGGATTAGGTGCTCGTGCCATCTTCCCGAGCTTCACACCCGACGGCGCCGCTCCCTGCACCGCACCGCCTGGTTTGCGTGCAGAAGCCGAGGAGAGCGGCAGCAGACCTTGTGCACGAGCGGCGGCGATCAGCTTTTTACGATCTTCGCGGCTCATCTGTTGTCCGGCTGATGTACTCGTTGTCATGGACAGATCCGCCGGCCGACCAGCCGATGAGGCGGGTGCCACAGACGAGGAGGACGTCTCGGCGGTGGTGGCGATGTGCGTGGACGACGCCTTCTTCGCCGCTTTACGGCGTAGCGTAACACGCTTTTTGGCCGGCGCACCGCCCTCGCCAAGACCACCCTTGGTAGTGGAGGAGTGGCCGGTCGATGTGCCCATGAGGAGACTCGTCAGTGATGTTGTTGAGAGTGGCTGTGTGTGTGTGTGTGTGTGTGTTGCCGGGAATGAAAACTAACTTTGAGAGATGTTCAGCGCCACACTCGTAGAGCAAGACGGTGAGGTACAAGGACAATGGAGCGATGGGTCACGTGGGAGGGGGGAGGAGGACATCAAGGGATGAGGTGAGCGAGAACGGATGACGGGTTCTTTTCTGATGTAAATCGCTTCGCATCGTCAAGAAAGAAGAGACAAGCTCTTCGCGCGCGGCATCCACAAGTGCGGTGACGTTTGGGTCAAAGCGAGAACAAGGAGAGATGCGAACGAAATGTAAAGAGAAAAAAAGAGCGGACTCAGCGATCCGGTCCCAGCGGAGGTGCCATTGGCATCGCCATGCCACGAAGCGCACACTCTCCAACTCACTGACTCTCTTTTGTTTGCTTTTTTGTGTAATTTCTCTCGCGTGTCGACATCTCTTTGAAAGATAATTTTTGTTGTTTTTTGCTGTTTTTTGCTGTTGTTTTAATTTGGCGTTTTAAATGTCGCGGTGTCCAAACTCACTGAGCTCACAGAATTGTGAAGTGCTGAACTTCAAAACGGAGAAAAAAGAAAGAATAAAGCAACGATGTTGTGTGCGCTTCCTCCAAAGGGAAGTTTTTTTTTTTTTAAACGAAGAAGAGAAGTGATCAAGACGTCTTCTCCGCCTTGTTCGGCTCGCCCTTCGCCTCACGACTGCGTGCTCACATCGCTCACGAAGAGGGATTTTTGGACTTCGCGGCCGAGGCAGAGGGACTCGAGACCCCGGTCTTCGGCGTCATACGTGTCTGCAGACGTCGACGCATGTCGACCGCGGGTGGGGGTGTCGAGGCGGCCATCGCATGAGAATGGGTAGTGCTTTCTTCCGCCTTGATCGGCGCAGAGACGTGCGTGAGCACAGCAGACGGTGGCGTGGTCCGGTCTACACGCCCAGCTGCACCGTATTCACCATCACGCATCGATGAGTGTTCCGGCGTGACGGCCAGCGTCGAAACCGGACTGCTGCTAACGCTCGCGGTCGGTGCGGCGGTCGTGTCCACGGAACGCGCGTCCGCACTGCTCATGGCGGATGCCGTCGACAGGGGAGAAGGAGCGGTGCTGCCGAACAGCTGCGATTGGAGCGTGTTGGAAAGGAACAACTCCTCCATCGCTTTGGTGCGGGTGCCGTCGCGCTGCACGAGGCGCTGCTGACACCGAAGGAAGAACGACGACACGGCAGGGCCGGCAGATGTGGTGTTTGTGTTTGTAGTTGCCGTCGTCGTGTTTGTACCTGCGTCGAGTGCGCCAAGATGATGATATGTGTAACGTCGCGCCGACGATCGCAGAGACGGAATATCGGGAATGGCACTCGTCGATTTGGCGACGGAGCCTCGCTCATCCGGTTGTCGCTCGGCGCGCGGCGCGACGGGCGTGGCGCCCTCCGACTCTCGGCCACGCCGCAGCAGTGGAGGTGAGTGCATCGCCTCCGACTCCGACTCCGACTCCGACTCCGAGTGGGAGCGACGGAGCGGACGTGCGGCGTCCGCTGTGTGCGGTGGTAACGCATCGGGATCGATCGCTGTCGACGGCGCGGGCCCTTGTGGTCGCGCGTCCCCAGCCAGTGAGAGAGGAGACCGGTAGGGGCTGTGTGGCGTCACGGGAGCGCTCGAGACATCACCGAGGTCGCTCGGCGTGGGCATGGCGCGGGGATCTACCACGTCACGGCCATCCTCTTCATCCGCTTCTTTGGTGGCTGCACCTGCGTGTGCGGTGCCTTTCTCCGCGTCGTCCAGCTGTGCCGTCCCCGGCGAGGACGATGAGATGCCCGACACGGTGGCGCGCCGATGCGGTGGTGAGTGTGCGGAGGCGTTACTCGATGACACGTCCACGCTGCTGTGACTCTCCCGTCGGCTCGCGTCTCCGTCGGCTTCTTCACCGCCAGGCCAGTGAGGCGCCGTGTCCGCATCCGTGGAGTCGACGCGTGTGTGCGAGGATGGACAGAGTGGCGCCCCCGCGGCGCGGACGCGCGTCCGCTGTGGTCCATGCAGTCCAGAGGTCGAGTTGGGCAGGTCGCCAAGCGAGGCCCTTCGTCGTGCCGGTGCGACCGCCGGCGCACTCGGCTCTGCGATATCGCCGTGTCGAGCCACGTCGCGCGCTTGTGTGGTCGGGTCGGCTGACGTCGAGGATGAGGGACCGGCGTTGGTACGCGTGAAAAGAGGCGTCGCATTTCGTTGTAGCCAACCTGTGCCGGATGTTGGCAGCGTCGGTACAGACGCACGGCGTCGCCGCTCAGCGGGGGTCGCGAGAGTGGGATTCGCGTGCGACGGCGTCGTGGCTGCCATAAACGAAGACTTCTTCGGCTTCTCAATGACAGTCTGCGAGCGACGACGCGCCACACCCGCACCCGTTTGGGCTACTGTGAGGCTCATCTCTTTGCGCGTGGCTACACCGTCGACCGCCTCCGAAGGATTTGACGACGGCGGCGGTGAGCTTTGGGGACGACTCGTCGGCTGTGATGAGGCGTGACACAGTGTAGAAGACGACAACTCGCTGGGACCCGAGTGAGGTAGTGACGAGCTGAGTTCGGACGTGTGCGTCGAGGCCAACGGCGAGTCGACGGCGATCGCCGCTTTCGAGCCGGTCGGCCGCGCCACCTTGCCTTTTCCGCGCTTAGTTGCCGAAGACGGCGATGGTACGGGCGGCGGCTGAGGGTGCGAGCCACGTCGGCGGTTCCCACCGCCTGCAGGCGGCGACCCAGCCGACACGTTGGAGCTGCTTGTCACGCGGGAGAGCGCGGCTGGACTCGTCACGACCGACACCAACGTCGTTTTCACAGAACTGCGACGGCGACCGAGCATGTTCGGATGCGATGTCCCGCGTGGCGTCCGTGCCAATCGGAAGCGCGGTGTGCGAGATGGGGTGTTGCTGGCGAGACCCGGTGAGGATGTGTACGTGGCGACGTCCTCCTCATCTGCACTATCGGCACCGGCATTCTGCGGGCCAACCAAGGCAATGCTCGATGGGGTCGAGGTTCCGCTGGTACGGCCTGTTACCTGACTACCACCAGGAGTCGCGTCACCTCCGTCTGGATTCACGGCGTTGTCTGTACCAGGTGAGAGCCTCGTCGGCATCGCACCAGATTCGCGATTGGCTGCGGCTGCCGTCGCCATCGCTGTGTTTGGTGTGGTGGACGTGCGGGATTCGGCGATCGCACGCGATGGCTGAGGACGACGCGGCGGGTCTGACGAGGCCTCCTCGATGAGAGCGAGCGAGAGCGGCGGGACGTTGCGTGCGACACCGCGGCTTTCCGTGCCGCTGCCGGCACTGCGCGAGGACGAAAGGGATCTTCGGTTCTCACACTCGCGTCCGACAACAAGCGGGCCACTCTCACGAGAACCGAAACGCGCGGCGAGCGCCACCGCCTTCGCCGCACTCAAAGCCGCGTCCGCAATCGGTTCGGTGACAATGACTTCTGTGCGACCAGGCGACGCCAGACGTAGTGAGGCAGACGAGGCGGAGCTGGACGTCGGCGTCCACTCTTCGCTCTCCCAGTCGATCTCTTCGGGCGTCGCCGAATCACACGGGGACAACACATCCGCGTAGCTGTGACTGCCTTGCGTGTCAGAATGAGTGGGTGTTGTCAGGTCAAAGGGGTGTTTGAGCGGATGGTGGGGTCCCGCCGCCGTACCGACACCTCCCTGTCGTGTGCGCACACCGCGTCGACGCGGAATGGTCGCGCCGGTCGCCGAAGTGCGAGAAGAGCCGCTCCCTTTAACTCGGCGCCCATCCCTAACCTTATCGTCAACCGCAACACCATCCGCACGCGGCACCACAGCGCCACAGTCGCCGGACCGGCTGCTCATATCACTGAGGCTCAGATTGTGGCCCATGCCCATCTCATCGCCCTCTTCGCGCCCACGTAGGGCCTTGAGGTTAGCCGCTTTGAACCGTTCAATTTCCGCCATCTGCGAATCGAAGCGGCGCTCGTCCTCGTCGGTCTGTGGAGACGTCGCACGGACATCGCCCATGTCGCGCGCGTTGGGGCTGCGATTCGGTGCCGATGACAATGTGCCGAACGTCGGCGACGGCGACATGGCAGCCGCTGCGTGGCGTGTGCTCTGCAGATGTCGTCGACGTCGGCGCACGTAACGTCGACTGTGCGCGGACGACGACAGTGTGACCACCTGCACGCGGAACGACTGGGGTGAGAGGGAACCGATAGCATCGGACTCTTCGTCCGCACCGGGTGACGTCACGCCCGCCGCGTGGCCACTCGCCGTTATGGCGTCCCGCGCACCTCCTGCGGCGTTTTCCGCCGCGCTGACCGAGAGTGACGAGAGCGAGTCGCTACTGACATTGCCGTCCTCATCGCGTTCATCATCACCGCCACGCTTCCTGCGTCGGCGGCATAGGGCATCTGCGATGCCGGTGGCGACAGGCGAGACCTCACGACGGGTGCGGGCATCCGCCGCGCTGTCCTCCTTCGCTGTTTGTGTGCCGCGGCCGCTCATGGGGCTGCTACTGCTGTCGCTCGGGTCGCCCCGGCCAAGCCACCCCCTCTCCTCCGTTTCGCACTGTCGGAGCTGCTGTTCAAAGATCAACTGGAGGCGCTGCTGCTGTTGCAGCGCTTCCTCCTCTTCGAGCCGAGCGTTCGCGCGTAGGTAGAGCTCGACATCGACCTGTGACGGGCTGTTCGTGCTGCTGCTCGTGGTGTAGAGCGAATCACTCCGGTGGCTGACGCTCTTGCGGAGCGGAGAGGGACGGTTGACCGGCGCCATCGGTGGGCGCCGCACCACGCGCACGGGAGGGACCACCCAGCGACGGCCGCTACCATCCTCACCACTGCCCGCACCGTCAGGATCGGCACCGTCGCCCACAGGTGAGTGGGATGAGGTTGAGACGGTTGGTGTACCGCCTCCGCGATCTGCGCGGCGGCCATTGCAGCTCATCGCCGAGGCGGTGGCACCACGGCCAGAGCCCAGCGGTGGGGTCGTCGCGGCCGAGGTCAACGACGACGGTGAGAGGGAGGCGCTTGTCGAGGTGGAAATACCGTCGGTGCGGTGATGATCCTCTGAGCTCACGGTCGGAGAAGACGTACGCGCTGGCTTGGGCTGCGGTGAGGCGTCTGACGGCCCGTCGTCGCCCGCATCACCAAAATAGTGAGGCTCGGAGAGTGATGTTGGAATCGACGACGGCGTCGAGGTCGTGGAGGCGGAGGGGGAAGAGGACGCACTCACCGGCGAGACACTCAAGATAGAGCGGAGTGATGGTTCTGCGGCAAGCCAACCGCGCGGCGATTCATCCTCACTCACATCATCGCCATGCTTGTGTATGGACGCTGTTGGCGCCAAGGCAGGACCGCCGCGGAGAGTGTAAGGCAACAACACCGTGTGAACCGGTGCGACAAACGTCTGGGTCGGTGGGTCCGATGCGGCGGCATGGGATGCGGACGCGGAGGTGTGTATTTGGTCAGGGGATGCGGCTGTGGACGACACTCCACCACCGCCACCACTAAGGCTCCGCATGCGTGTGGGTGAGAAGCTCGCGTGCGAGTAGGGCGACATGCTTTTCGGACTCATCGGCGAGAGAACAGCCTCCTCGGGGTCGTCTGGCGTACGTAGGCGCGCGACGCCGGCGGCTTCTGTGGCGTTGTCCGCATGCGAAGACAAGGATGAATGCGAAAGGCAGGGCAGCGGTGAGGAGGAGGCCTTCTGCAGTGCGACCGGGACGTGAACCTGATCCGCGGGCACAGCCATCGCCGCCGCTGTCGCCGCCTCCGCGCGATTTGCATCGCACTGTGCAATAGCCTCGTCAACGCGCTGGAACATGTTGGCCTGCCGCGTGAGAAGGTCGTGCATACGCGCGAGGAGAGCGGCTGCATCCGGCCATGTCGCCCGCGCGTCTGTCGGCGGGGCTGCATCGACAGGAACCTCCGGCGGCATCGGCTCGTTGACCCGTACCTGCGCCGCGGAAGACGAGCACGACGCGCCCGCCCGCTTTTTTTTCGTCCTTTTCGGCTTCGCCTCGGCGGCGCTGGTGACGCCAGCGGCTGCACTGACGGTACTGATGGTCTCTGTCGACGACGCGGGTCGCTTCGTGCGCTTGGCGTGAAGCTTGGCGAGGGTGATCTTGTAGCGACCTTCCGGTGCATTGTCCGGGCCGCCGCGGGGCCCCGTGCGTGTGGTGGAGCTCGTGCCTTGCGTGCTGCACGACATGGAAGAGGAAGTCGTGGTGGCGGAGTCACAAGAACGCGCCGAAAGCGTCACCGATTTGTCCTTGGATAGCTCGTAATGAAGTGGGGGTTCGTGTGTAGAGCTCGCACCGTCCGCAGAGGTCTGCGACTCTGGGTGCGCGGAGAGGCTGGATAACTCATCCGCCGCGTGGAGCGCGTCGTCGCCAACATCGACGGTGTCCTGGGCAGGCGGTGCGGCGGCGCGTGTACCGCGTGCTTCTGCGGATTTCGCCGTCACACGCGCGAGGTGTGCGTGTGCGGGGTGCGCCGTGGGCACGACGACTTCGCGTTTCGGCTTCTCCGCACTCGCATGGCCGCCTGTCGTCGATTTCGACGCGGTCCGTTTGGTGGATGCCGTGGTGACGGCCATCGCCGTGAGACCACCGCGTTTGCGTTGCGTGGAGGAGGTGAACACGGTGATGGTGCCTGTCGATGGGACCGCCGCAGTGCTGTTCGTTTGTGCACGTGTTTTCCCTGACGACGAGGGCGTGGGGGCGGCGCTCGATACAGAGGCCGACACGCTGGTAGGGAGAGAGCTGCTTTCCTTTATCGGAGACACGTCTCTCACGACGACCTCATGGACGTCATCCACCGGTGTGGCAGTAGTCATGCGTCGTTCGTCCACGTCGCTGTATTTATTTATCTACTTTTTTTTTCCCCTGTGGAGGTCTAGATGAGAAAATAATAAATAATAACAAGCACGAGCACCGCGTCAAGACGAGGGCGTCAACGGAGGGATGTGTGCCGAAGTCAAGGCCAAAACGTTTGCGGAGAGTTGAAATGACACACACACAGTCAACACGCGAAAGAGGTAGAGATGTGCGTTGTATACGTATTTTTATCTCTCTCTCTCTCTCTTGTTGTTGCTCTCACACTTGTTGAACTCACGGAAAGAAAAGAAGAGAAGAAGTGGGTGAAGCACACAAAACAAAACAAAAAAAAAGAGAGAGATGGATCAAGTTCGATTGATATCCGCGTTGTGAGAGCACAACGTCGGTGGAAGCAAAAAGAAAAAGAACGCCTTTGAAGGCACACGCAAAAAAAAAAAAAATGTGTATAACAACACTCTCAGCGCGTGTGTGACGCACGAAAAAGAAAAATGAAAAGAAACTTTTTCTTTTCTTAGCCTCACTGACAATGGAAGATTGAAACACACGAAAAAATCCGGAGTGCTTCGAAGAGGTGAGAGAGAGAGACGACTCTCACACACAGAGAGAAATGAAAGGAGTTCTTGTTGGTGTTGTTTTTCGAGTCCCTATCCCTCCACTTCAACGCAGATAACAGTGACAATGTGAACAGGAGGGAGTGCGAGAGAGAGAGAGATGGTTGAGGGTGTGGAAGAGAGGGAGAGAGGATCTCGTCCGTTTTTTGAAGTGTGTTGTGATCGTTTTGACTAGTTGGACAGAAGAAGAAAAGGAATAAAGAAGCCTTCCTCCGGACACGAAGTGTCTGATAGCAGAGTCGTCAGAGTATTTCAGCCGAGTGGCTCTGCGGGGTCGTGTGTGTGTGTGTGTGTGTGCTCATGAGATCCGACAGGTCGGCGTTTACTTGTGTGTAGATCCTCGCTTGCACATAAACGCAGCAAAGCTACAGAAGCCGTGATGAGCGCTGCCACAAAAAAAAAAAAAAAACAGACACAGACACAGACACAGACACAGACACCGAAAGCAAAGGAACAGAACGCACGCACGGTATTCTTTAGACGCGCTTCTCTTCCGGACGGCGTGCTACGCTTCTCACCGCGACAGTGATGTCTTGCTTTTTTTCTTTTCTGTATCTTCTCTTATCTTGTCTCCGTCCTGATCAGCGAGATAGGTCAATGTTTGTGTACAAATCGTTTGGGCAGCGCGACTCAGGAATTCGGTCATGGTTAGCGCTGCCGCCACCGGTGGTGCGCCGTCATCGCACGCTCTGCGTGACACAATGGATGGCAAGCGCACGCGAGGGCCGTTCACAAACACATCAAACGAGTGCACGTCTGCGGTGGAGGGCGTGAGAGGGGATGACGACGGCGCTGCGGTACTGGGCGTGCCTCCAGTTACTGTGGCGGCCTCCACACGTTCGGCCGACTGCGCCGCTGCCGTCGCCGCCCCTCGCCAAAAGGCCTCGAGGGGAATGACGAGGCCCGTCTGATGATCCAGCACGTGGCGCGCTCCGTGGAAGAGAAACGTTTGATAGCGCGATGGTGTGGGACGCGCCAGAGTCGTGTAGCGTGAGGCGGGCGGCAGCGTGTGCGCACCGCGCGGCGTGACGCGCGCCGCTGATCGTGGTGTGGTGTCGATCCCCGTCGCGGTGGTAGCATATGCACGCGCGTTCGTCTGCACGGCCGGCGAGTTCACGTGCTCGGGTGTGGAGGACAGCGGCGCCACCGCTGAGGCCACCGCTTTGAGGGCACTCGCTGAGAACGACGACACGGGTGAGGCGGTGTGGGTGTGGCCGTGTGTCGACGTCGCGGCCTTCAGCGTCGCGTGCGCCGCGAGTGTCGCGTCTGTGGACGGCGCGTGTGCATGAGACGATGTGACGGCTGATGGGGGTGGGGGTGGGCAGCGCGACGGAGGAGAGCCACCCGTCAGAGAGCTCGCCGATGTCGACGTGACAGCCGTCGACGTGGGGGCGTGCACACTTTTTTTCGTGTGTGGAAGCGGCGACGTCTTCCTCGCCACTGGCGCATCTGGTCGAAGAGTGTTTGTCGAGACGGGCTTAGCTCTGACGCGCGCCGCCACCTCGACACATGGCGGCACACGGTCAACTTCATTGCTGGAGATGCCCGAAGACGTACGCGGCGGGTACGGTGAGACACGTTGTGAACTTTCGGACTCCGCGAGCTTGATGGAGCGGTCCCACTCCCCAAGTGCCGCCACGCTTTCAAGATTGAAGTTCAGCATGGGAAAAAAAGGTCAATGGCACGTCTGTGTGTGCGTGTGTGAGAGAGAGATGGGGGGAGATGCGTTCGCGTACGACCAGGTACGACTGAGGGTAGGGAAACAAAAAGAAAAAGAAGAAGAGAAGAACACAGCAACAACGACTTTTGGAGTGTACACGGAGAGGAAAGGTCAGAGTGAGGTCGACTTGTTGAGCGTGTGTACGCGCTTGTTGCGAGCACAGAGAGAATTGCTGGTAGGGATGTGTTCGTGGGTGGACGAAACAAGGAAAAAAGGAAAGAAAAAGTAATGCCGGCCTCGCGGGCGATAAACGCACCAACAGAATGAGCACACCGTGGCGGGCGGGTGACAAACGGTGAAGAGCCCATCGTGTGGTATTTCCGCAACAGCGAGATAGCTTTGTCAACTAAGTCTGCGTGTCTGTGTTGTGGGAGTGAGGAGCGCCAGCAGCCTCATCGTGTGGTTGTGGTGTGGTGATGAGTCACAAACAGGCATTGTGGTTTTGTACCTGGTGCGGTTGTCATCGCGTTTGGCCGCTCTCTTTTTATTAGTTATGTGTTCTCTTTTTTTTTTTTCTTTGGTCCCTCATGGAGGGTTCTCTGCTACTCGTGCATGTAACCGCAGTTGACTGCTCAGGTGCCAGAGATGGGACAAGAGGAGGCGCGAGGACGAAGAAGAAGAAAAACGGGAACAAGTACACGGAAACATGTTTCTTTACATCACTGTGTGTGCCTGTCAGTGTGTGGGGGGGGATACCTGCCATGAGTCAACGTGGTCCGCCGACTTTGACGGCTTTAAAATTGTCACCGCTTTCGCGCCTTTCCTTGACCAGCCGTCGACAGACGCCCCGCGGCGCCACTCTCCGCCGTCGCAGACGACTGCAGAGCGTCGAACTGCCGTTTCAGGGTACGCAGGTACTCTTGAAGAAAGGCGCGCAGCACCTCGTGCTCGCTCTGTGGCCCGCGCCAAAGGATGTCGAATGCCTCCACACGCTCCAGGACATGTGACGGTCGACCTGTCGGCTTCCCACCACTGGGCGACGCGTTGGCCGTCGAAGAGGAGCCGGCGCCACCGCTGCCGCCGCCCTTCACCACCGTCACCGAGCACGCCTGCATGTTGACGCTCACACTGGCGGTGGTGCCGGTGCCGCTCGCTGCGGTATTGGCGTGTAGCATGCGCGTCGCGGCCTCTGAGAGGGGCACCGAGGCACCTGACACCACCGGCGCTTTTCCGACGAGATTGATGGGGTCACTGTCGTCGGCGTCACAGTGATCCCTGTCTAGGCTGTGCGGACCCGCTGAGGAGGCGCGCTTTGACGAGGAGGACCGTGTCCGGCGGTCGCTCTGAGATGTGTTGTTGTTGCTGGAGGTCGTGTTCTTGCTGGTCGCCGCGGCAGCCGCAGACCCGTTCGCGTTCGCTGCTGTCGCCGCACCTTCTCCGCGGCTCTCCGCGGCGGCGACACGTTGGAGAAGTGCGTTTTCTTCTTCTTCAATCGATACGACGAACAGCTTACGGGCACGGACGACGTCAGGTTGTTCTTCGTCGTGCGTACCTGGCGAGCCGGCCGCGCCGGCGGTAGACGTCGGCAGCATCACGTAGCGGAAAGGCTGACGGCTCTTCGGGCTCGTTGCAGCGCTACTAGAGGACGACATCAAGAGCTGCGCGACCTCTGCTGCTGTCGCAACGGCACTGGATGCATCTGCGCTCATCGTCGAAGACGGAATCGGCGCCTCCGTCGCAGTCTGTACCTGATGGAGGAGCTGCGAAATGGTCTGGGCGGAAAGCGTGGTGCCATCGGCTGGTGGGGGCCACGCGACCACCGCGCCAGTGCCGTGCGAAAGCGAAGACGATTGGGATATCGACTGCTGTTGTTGTTGTTGTTGCTTTAACATACGTGCCGCACTGCTCGCGCCACCGGCCGTCGCGGAGGGGTACATCGTCGCGCTGGGTCGCTGTATCACGGGGGCCACCGTTGACGCGCCAGCGAGGACGGCTGAGGACTGAGGAAGCACCGTTTCCCGGCATCCAATGAGCACATATGCGTTCATCAGACTGGACGCCGATCCAGCCGCCACGTTACCGTGCCCATGACCAGCAGACCCAGTGGACGCGCCGCCAGCGGTCGGCAACGTGGTTATGAGCACCTCCGAGGCCAGCTGCTGGACAGGCGCTTGAAGTAGCCCACTAAAGGGTACGTTGTGTATTAGCGCAGTGAGCGCCGCTGTCGTGGAGGACGCCGAGAAGCTTGAGGCGTTGCGGGTACCGCCGACGTTTCCGGTCTTAGTCGACTCGGTAATCGCCGTTGTGGCGGCGGCATCGTCGGCGGCACCAACACCAGCCGCGCACGTCGCCAATGGTGGACGGTGCGGACACAAGGCAGAGGCGACTTTACCATTGTTGGCGAGATCCATGACGAAGGTCAAGGGTAGAAGTTCCACCGTGCGGTATCGCACACCAGGTTGACCCGTGCTGTTCCGTGACGACGTGTTGCTATTCGCCAGCTCTGTCAACGCCGCCATGAGGCTTCCTGCGGTACAGTCCGTGTTGAAGAGCGTGTCTTCATCGTCGTGGTGACGCACACTCACGATGGGCATCGCAGTGTCGAGGGTGGCTGCAGAGAAGATCGAAAAAGGATACAAGGATAGAAGGATAAAAGCAACGCGAAGAAAAAGGAGTGACGGCACCCTGATGCTCTCTCTCTCCGTACCGAGGGAGGAAAAGCAGAGCGGGGTATGAAGCCTTCAAATTGATACGTACAAGTTCTGTACGCGTGTGCGACTGCGTAAGAATACAAAGAATAGCGAGGTCAAGGGACGGGTGAGAGAGGTGCGACGATGTCACAAGAAGGAGGTACGAATGAATAGCAGCAGACGACTCCCTTCACATTTATGTCTGTGTGTGTGTGTGTTTGTGTGGATCGTTAAGTGGGGAATGTGATTGTCACGTCCAAGGTCCGGATGACGCACCGGTGCGTGACCGGGTCGTTTCCGACTGGGTAGTCGCACTCAGAGCGCGCTTGACACTCGCTTACCCTGCGCGCCGCATCCTCACTGAGACATGTAAAGGAAGAGAAGAGGTGAAGGGCGCGGAAAAGACCGGAACACGCGCCGATCTCGTCGCTGTGGGGGGGAGGTCACGAGGCGAACCTGGTTGTTGGTTTCAGTTTCATTTCATCGCGTACGACGACGTGCGTCACACATCCACATGAATATAAATACCCATTCGCGCATCATCGTGTACCATATCAATAATCGTGCGCCACATCGTCCACTTTTTCTTCGTGTGGGGGGGAAGGGGGGGAGGGGTTAGTGACGACGTGACTACACAATCTCATAGATCATAATCTCCACAATGATGCCAACGCTGCTGACAAGTGCGTTCAGTGAGAAGAGCGTCTTCAAAAAAGGGATGACCAGCGATGAGATGAAGATGTTGACCACAAGCACCACCACGACGACAGCACCAAAGGACGTGGTGAAGAGTTTTGACACGAGTTCCATGAGATCGACAGCGCCAGTCGCCTCCTCGACAATGACGAGTTCCTCGTTGGGATCGGCGTCATCGGAGGAAGGGGGGATCTTTGTGGCCACCTCTTCGCCCTCGGCCGTATACCCACGCGTCGAGCCATCCGCGTCCTTGTGTCGCGCATCTGGCTTTGTGTTGACGTCCGCGTCATCGCCAACCGCTTTGGTCACGGGCTTCTTCATTTCCGTCGGGTTGCGGAAGGGGGAGGGCGCGATTTGGCTGCGCGGCACGCGGCGCACACGCACGACGCCGGAGCCGGTGCGTGCGAGTTGGCGCTGCAGCACGCGGTAGCTCAGCATCGCGTAGCCAATGACGCCCAGCGTGAGCACAATAATCCCGTTCTCGACGATCACCCCGCGCCAGCCGTGCTTGGCGATAAAAGAGGTCCACTGGCCACTCCAAAATGGCACAGCCATGTACATGCGATCCGTGAGGCCAATGAGTCGATCGGAGCGGCGGTGGCGTCGACGGCGGCCGTCGATATCCGCGAGCGATACCACACCAGTGCGGCTGAACATACCCCCACTCTGGTCCGCCGACAGAAGCATCTGGCGGGCGTCGCGACTCACCTTGCCATCGCGCACGTCCTTGGCTTTACAGAAAATACCGCTGATGCCGCCGGTGAGAATCGAAACAACAAGCCACAGCCACGGCGAGGGGTGAGGGACGCGGCTGTCGTAGACGAAGAAGTGCGAGGCCGCATTCACGATCAAAGAACTCGGGAACGAAGACGACGCGGTCGCTGGTGCGCCGCCCGCCGCGGAGGGTATTGTCGTGGGGCGCATGGGCACTGTGGTCGTCGAATTTAGACCTGCACCTGTTGTGGTGGTTGAAATGTTCAACAACGTGTACGCCGACGCCGACTGTGCAGAGCTTGTCCACATAGACTCGCTAAGTACGCCGATCAGCCACGACAAAGCCATTAAAATCTCCGCGCTGTTGTCGACGTGCACGGCAATCGCGAACGTCGTGAAGATGCAGGCCGCACTGTACACCAGCACGCGCACGAGTAGGGGAATGAACGTGGTGATGTCGAAGCCCTCTGGGAAGATGTAGTAGTAGAATCGGCTGTGGGAATGGCTCAGACGCGTCTTGCCGAGCAACGCGATCACACTGGACGTCAAGCTGCTCACAGGCACGGCGGCCGCGGGGGAGGCGTCCCCGGTATCGACCTCGTAGTAGAACGATGCGCAGTAGGCCACAAACACGGCCATGAGCGCGTAGGGCATCCACAACAAGATGCTGGATACGGCGACCGAATTCTCAATCACGCCCATGTTCATCATGGACGACGGCGAGGACGAGGTCACCACAGACTTAGGGCGAGGCGCCATGGAGCGGGTAGAGGGACGAAGGTGAGCGGATTCGAACACGGAGGAAATGCTGTAGGAGCCGACGTTGAAGCAATTGGTTGATTGGTTGTGCGCTTATCCTAGCCTTTTTGTTTGTTTGTTGTTGATGTTGTTATTGTTTTGGCGAGACAAGAAAGCGTACGCGATAGCACCACTGTGTTGCCAACGCAGAGCGAGTAGCCCGTGCGGTGTCTGTGTGTGTGTGTGTGGAGAAGACGGGAAAAAAAACAAAAAAGAGAGGTACGGTACTTTGTGAATGTCCAGGTGAGACTCACTCGCTTGCAGAGAGAAGAAAGAAAAAAGAAGAAGAAGAAAAAGGACAGCGGAGGATGTGGTCGTGCCACGCCTTGCCCTTACTTTGCTTTGTAGGCGACGCGTTCGCTTATTGACACTAGCCGTGTGGCTCGAGGTGTGTGTGTGTGTGTGTCTGTGTTTCGGGGGTTCGATACGACTGTTGCGTTTCCCGAAAAAAAAAAAATGTAGCGATCAGTGGATGCATGAGAGATGGCATGAGGCGCATGGGAGGAAGAGTGAGAGAGAGAGTACATAGAGCTGTGGAGAGGAGAGAAGGGAACAGGCGCACTGATGCGCGTACACAACCGGCACCTGCCGTCATCTGTATATGGTCGATAATCTGTTGTCCTTGTTCTTGTTTATGTGGTTGGTTTGTGTGTGTGTTGACGTAAACGGTGCCCTTGTCGCGATGACTGCGCGTACAGAGGAGGACATGGCGAATACAGAGAAACAGAAGTCATCGCACGAGATCTGTTTGTCGACGCAGGGTGTTTGAGATATCTTCTGATAGGTGGCTCACCTTGTTGTTAATGGCTTTTTTGGGGGGAACGGCGTGCGTTGTGATCGATACAGACGATGACGACACACACGCCACGCATTGCTTTCAATCGGACGCGAAAAAAATCAAGCCTTGTCCTAAATACGTGGAGCGATGGTTTCTTGGTCACCACCGCACTTGATCTTCTTGTCAGGGATAATAATAATAAAAAAGCAATGCGAGAGTATCCTCTGTTTCGCTCTCTCTCTCTTTTGTTTTTTGATGTGATTGTTGCTGTATTGTGTGTGGGTGTGTGCTCTTCTATGTGCGTGTTCTATTCGTGGTGTGCGCGGCGGTACTTTGTCATGGGACCGACTTTTCGCAGAAACCACGCCCCAAGAACAGGGCCGACGAGCATCGCGCACACAATCGCAACCGTGTACGCTTGCGTCAGCGGTCGCATCGGCAGGAGCACGTCATCTAGTGCAAACGTAAACTGCCGATCTGTGCGACCATCCTTGTTGTCCGTGGCCGTGAAGGAGGAAGCTGCGGAGGCCTTCGCAACTGGTTCCACGAAAAGTATGTCCTGTGTGGGTAGTATGTCGCGCAGCCGGGCGTCGTACTCTTCAGACCCGCGCTCGTTCAGCGTCAAGGCGATCGCCAGCTGTGTGAGAAGGGCGAAACCGATGTACCAGTGGGTGCCCGCCGCACGTGCAGCCGCTGCCTCGGCGATGCGGTCGTCTTCCTCGTCATCAGACTCGGCGACGGCGTCCAGGCGGGGCACGCGCGTCTCTGACCCAGGTGTCATGGCCACGGTCGTCGCCGCCTGAGTTTGGCTGGTCCCGCCACCGCCGTCTACCGCCGCGTGCCGCAATGGAGAGAGGCGCATCGCGATGAAGCCACCGACAAGTCCACCCAACCAGCAGGCGAACACACGCACCGTGAAGAACAGAACACCCCACTGAAGGAGAGTACGCGCAGAGGGACCTTTGATAGCGCTTTGCCATTGCCGAACAAGCGGGGCGGATGCGATCGACGCCTCCAGCGCGTCCGTCGCTTCGGAGCGGTGACCAGCAGAGCGGCGAGTCCCCAATGAACGCCGTGGATGCGAAGAAAAAGACGTTCTCAGCCCCATGGTGGTGAAAAGCACTACGTTACACAACGTCTGTGTGGCCTTCATGCCCGCCTCAAAGTACGGGCAGGGTGTGTAGAAGTTGATCGCGGCGCCGCTGAACACCGCAGCCAGGAGTAGCTCGCACGGTGTCGCCATCTCCCAAAGCACCAAGGTAAGACTGACGGCGATGAGGAGTACGTAGGTGGTAGTCGAACGGGTGAAGGCATCCGCAGGTGGCGGCGAGGCGTTCGTTCCTGAGCGCGCGAAGAGAAGCGGACTACCGCTGACCGGCCGCTGTCCCACATCTTCATCTGAGCGGTTGCCTGCACTGGCCTTGACGTCGACGTCGGCGTGGGAGGAGTGAGGCGACGATGCCGCCGCCCAGCTCACACGTCGCAGCCACGCGCCGGGGCCGTGGGCGTCGGACACAGAAAAGAAGCAGAGGCGGCGCACCAGCAACGCCGTCAGCAAGGCACCGAGTGTGGCATTCGCGATGAGAACGAGTTGAAGTCCTGTGCTTCGACGATTCGCGATGACGGCGTCAAGACCTGCCTGCGTGCGTGGCTCCGTCGCGATCAGCTCGGTGATTGTCGTGGGGGAAGAAGGTGAGGAAGACACGGAGGAGGCGGTGGTGTGCGCCGCCAACGCCGCCCGCAGGTCACCCACCTTCTCAGAAAGTGTCAGCGTGGCGTCGGTCTGCCGCGAGGACGCCATGGCGGAGAACACAATAAAGGCGATCAGAGCGAAGACATCCTGGCACGCAGCCACGCACAGGGTGAAGAGAGGTATGAGGCCCGACGTCACGCCTGTGCTCTGCATCGCAGACAAAAACTCGGGAGAAGACCGCTCCAAGGTCACCGCGGCCGCCACGAGTGCGAAGGTCCAGGTGGTGCGACGAAGGTACACGCGATGAAACGAGAGCAGTGCCTCAGCGGCGTGCCGCACCGCCACCGCGGTTGTCGCATCACTCTGCTGTCCCTCCGTTGAGGACGCGACAATCGCGGCGACACCATCTTCCAGAGCACTTTGACGCCCATCCAGCCCAAACAAAGGATCGGCACTGCCTGTGTACAGGAGAAACATCACCACGTACACAATGGTAAAGAATCCGCATAAGAAGAGCGTGAGAGGGCGGTGTAGACGTGTGAGCCGAGCGTAGGAGAGGTGTGAGCCGATATTTTGTGCGATCGTGGCGAGTGCCAGCAACATAAACGGACGTGACGACGCGAGCAGCCAGGTCAAGAAGCGCACCTGTCGACGCGCCGCGTCCTTCTCAGCACGCATGGTATTGTCTGCGCCTTTGCGGGACGGGTGAGCTGCCAGAGAGGCGCCGAAAAGAAAGCGCACAGACGGCTGTTCAGTTTCGAGCACGGCCCGCATCGCGATACCTGTGAGCAGCATAAGCAGCACCGGTGGGGGACGCGGTAAGGCACGGCACAACGTGACGCATCGCGATACCTGTAGTGACCTCCTCGACGACGAAGAGGATAGTGAGTGTGGAGAATGGCCCATCGCGACGTCGACAGTGCGAGAGATCGGCTCAGACGCAGACGGATCGTTCAGGGTGCCGTATGAAGCCGGAGACGCCGTCGTGTCCAGCGGTGTGTCTATGTCCTCCGCTGCGGACGAAAGAGGAGACGGTCGCGTGGTCACCAGACGTGAGAAGAGGTACGAACACAACAGAAGGAGAGGATATAAGAACGCCACACCCACGACGAGCAGCGTCGACTCTAGGAATGACGTCATAGGGGTGATGGAAGAGGGGAGTTTGGGGGGGCGAAAGAACAGCAGACAAGGCTCCGCGCCTCAGAACACGAGAGTGCGCAGGGCAGTACACGACGTGTGAAAATAATGATAAAAATGAGAATTAAAATAAAAGGACGTAGCCAAGACGGAGATCCCAAGTTGTACACAAGCGTAAGTCGATCTACTGTAAGACAAAAAAAAAGAAAAAAAGGGGACAAGAAAGAAAGAGGACGTCTTGGTCTTTAAGTGTCGCAGCGAGTAGGAGTAGGGAAGAGGAGGGCGAGACGATGATTATAAAAAAGAGATTTGCCGTAGACTGGAGTTTGGACGAGACATGGCAGAGGGTACATTTTCCCACAAGACCTTCTCTATCATTCCATGCTATCCACTTTTTTTTTTTTTTTTGCTCAAAGACACATCCTCTTTGAAGCATTTGATTTGGCCTTCGAGCCGCTTGGGGAAGCGGAGAGAAGACATTGTAGCGCTGTGTGTGCGTGCGCGTGTGTGTGTAAGCATGTGGGTGCGCGGAGAAGCCTAATCTTCATCTCGGCGTGGGAAAGGAGCGTACCATATCTTTTGATCCAATACGCAGATGTGTGCCCACACGCACCGTCGCTTCACTCGCGCTTTGCCGGAACCCGCAGCACATCACGCACACACGCGAACGAACATGTGCGGGGGCGACATCCTTTGACCCTCACGTGGTCCTCTTCATTTTGGTAACCATTTGCAGCGTGTATGTGGTCAGCGCGGCAGAAGAAAGGAAAAGACGGATGGAGAGAATGAAAAAAAAAAACGAAAAGAAGCTAGCAAAGCACGTCAATGCCTATCCATTGCGGTAAGCATGAATACTTTGATTACGTGTCTTGCGTCCATGTTGTTTGAGGAAATAAAAGGTCCCGTGCTCGTCACTTTTTTTATACAAGTTTGGTGCAATGGCACGCTGAGCAGTCACTGTTCTCATTCAACATCGTCTGGCTGTCTTCATACATTGAGCCATGACAACCACATATGTGCGTAATCTACATCTGTTAGTGGTTTTTCTTTTTTTTTCTTTTTTCGGGGTGAGGGGCGACGAAAGCGTCGACTGTACTCTCTGCGACTTGTGTTTCCTTTTCCTGTGCCAACCTGAGTCGTTCTGAAACTACAGTGAAGACAAAGTAAAAGGACGTTCAAGCGCGGAAATGAAAAACGAGATTAGATTTAAAAAGAAGAAGAAAAGACAGAAAGGGGCCTCAACAAACGCGTGTAACCGTTTGTCTGTGCCAATGTACGGCACACACACGCACACACAGTGTAGGTACTGCAACTCCAGTTCTCTATCTCTTTCTCTCTCTCTTCCACGCATCAGCGAATCGAGACAAGCGGTCTCTGCCAGATATTGGAAAAGCGGGGACGGAGAAGAGAGACTGCAGCAGGCGCAACAATGGACATCGACATAGAAGGAGGTATAGGACCTCTTGTGGGGCTTTTTGGTAGTTTTCTTGACGACTCTCCTCGCTAGACTGATGTCTCACCGTCGTACCCTGTGTCTTGACGGTTCTTCGCATTGCGTGCTATGTTTTCCTAGTTACGTCGTAGGCGCTCATTCGACTAGTCTCACATTCGCCCGCGTTGTTTGGGCCTCGACGCGCGTTCACGAACGCGAGAAGATCATGCGCGTCACATCTTTACCGCTCTCCATAGCCAGCGAGTGCACGCCGCGCATGGCGTAGCCCTCCTCCTCCAGGGCCTCCATAATGTCTAAAAAGACCATGGAGCGACCTTTTTGACAGCAGTAGTGCTGACCCAGGTCAATCTTCCAGCTGGCGTAGCGGTTGGGCTCCGCCGTGGCGTGGCTCGCCGCGTTGGTGGCGTTGTCGCCTCCGTTGGTCAGCAAGAACTTGGGTGTCTCTGTGTGGCGCTGAGTCGGCAGGCTCGTGGTGGTGTGCTTCGGGAGCACACGCTGGAGCGCGTCAATAGTGTCCTGTCGCAGGTTCGCCCCTTGGAGAGAAATCACCGGCGGATTGAAGACACAAGTAACGACAACGTTGGGCATGATGAAGACGTCGGTGTGAAAAGAGGGAGGACAGAGACAGCGTGTGATGATCTCTCTTGACAAAGCAGGACGAGACGTTGGTTGGGTGAGAAGGATGCGTCTCGTGAAGGGGGTGCTCTCGGTAAAAGCGAAGAGGAACGGCTCGGTAAGGCAAAGCCCGAAAACAAAACAAAAACGATGGAAAAAAAAAAAGAGACGATGAGAGAGAGAAGAGGAGGGGATAAGAGGTAGAATAGGAACGAGACATGTGTACCCGGGTCAGGTTTGAGCGCGTGTGTGCGTATACTGTGCACACATCGAGCTCGCGAAATAGGTAGAGAGAAGGCGTCACCCAGCCGTGTGTGTGCAACCGAAACACAAAAAAAGGGCGCTTGTACGAGGCGTGCGTGAGTAGCTGCGATGCCGTGCACCACGCGGGCATGCCAGTGGGGTATTTCCCGTTCTTCCACGGTGAGCGCGCCGGCACATGCGTTGCGTTTAGCTGGCACCTCTCACGTCACGCGTAACGATCGCGCACCACAGCGATCAAAAGAGAGAGAGAGACGGGGGCTTCAACCGGACGATGTTTAGTGACTACCTCAAAAGGGGGAGGGAGAGGGCGAAATGGAAACAAATTGGGCAAAGGTTCACCACAAAGCTAACACCTATTCGCCGAACAGACTGAACAACAACAAAAAAAAAAAGAAAACGAACAGTCGTCAGGCGCTCGGAAAGAACAAGAGGAATGGTGGCGTCAAGTGGCACGGAGCAGAGCAACGACTCTGAAGAAGACGGATCCCCCAGCGGCGAGTGCCCGCGTGTCTGTGTGAGTGCGTAACTGTATTGTTTCTATCATGGATCGTGCCATCATCCGCAGTGGGAAAAAAAAAAAACAGAAGTAGGGAAACGGCCGAAAAAAAAAAAAGTACGCTCATCTATTCCTGTTTCGTCGCCCTTGCGGTCGTGCGTGATTGGCAAAGGGAAGTGCTCTTGACACGCTTTCTTTTATTCTTTGCCTTCTTCTTTCCGTGGTGCACTGCTGTTTTGTTGTGGGGACCGTTTCCAGCGCTCAAGCGCCGAGGACACTCGCCGCTGACAGCGGTCGTGTTGGACGCTGTTCACTTGGCATTGACGGTACAGTCGATGTTGGGCGAATGGCAGACACACTCGCATCGTGCGCGGTGTCACCAGACTGGTTAATACTCAATACTCTAATGCGCGAAGACGTGGATCCAGCAGCGGATGTTTCCGTCGGGTGGCCGCGCGGGACACCGAAAGGCGTCATAGGTGTCTTCGCGGCGACGCTTGGGAGAGGAGCGGAGGGGACGGTCGCTTTCAGCGGTGTTGCACCTTCCCGCACCACACGCGTCGTCCACGCGTCAACGGTTTGGCCCTGCCGCCTACCAGTGGGTACATTGATGGGAGACGGTCCCATCGTGAGGGCGGGGGCCGCGGGCTGTGCAGAGAGGTGCGTGCGGTCCTCGCCCTGGCGAGAAGACGGCTGTGACGATGCGGAGAGCAGGCCCAGGAAGGCGCCAGAGCGTGGTGCCGGGTAGTCATGATGAACGCCGTCACGACTACGGCCAACAGCGCCGCGTACAGCTTCTCCACCCATGACCACCGCTGCTGCCTCCATTGGCGGCGCGCGATTCACCCAGCTGTCGAGGTGAGCGTCCGGGGCGAAGCCTGCTGTGCCCGCATTCGGCCGGGTGCGATGCGCACGGTGGTCGACGAAGGACTGGCCAATTCCACTCATTGTGCGATGCGTCGCTCCGGCGAACTGGTGCTGTAGGGCCGTCTCGTCTAGAGGACGCACCTGTTCCATTGTTCGCACAGGTGGCTCCGCCGGGTCGAGGCTTTCGGGAATAAACGCGTAGTGGGGACGGTGTGCGTTCACGGGAAAAAACGGGTTCGCATCGCGTTCTCTCGTCTCTCGTGAGTGATCTGCGTCCCATGCATCCCGTGCGTGGTTGGTCCCGACGCTAGCGTGCAGAGGTGTGCCTGCCGCATCCGTGTAGCGTCTGGTCTGGACGCGCTCGCAGTGCGGCGTCCGATCGCGCCGGAGAAGGTTGGCGATCCAATCCGAGTAAGGTACCCACGACAAAGCGTCCGCCAGCCAAGGCCGCTGACGCGTGGCGCCCGGTCCAGTCAATGCACCAGCCTCAGCCGCGCCGTCCTCAAGCCGGCGGCGACTCCGGGAAGGGGAGAGGGAGTCACCGCGTGCGTTTCCGGAAGAGGACGCAGCGGAAGGGGCACCGGTGTACGTTGACTCACGAAAGTCTTCCTTGTTGGGCCTCAAAGGCGCCTCCTCGTGGTCGGCGTCAAAGACACCTTGAAGGAGACTGCGGAAAGACTTCGCGGTGCGCGAAAATAAGTTGGACTTGTCCCCGACATGATACCGGCGCTTACCATATTTTTGATCGTAAAATGTCTGCTGCACTGTCTCTGGTGCATCACTGCCCGTGAATGCCGCTGAGGTGGGGCCACGCTCGCGCTCGTCGACGTCGCGGGCACGCTTGGTGCCGACGCGCGTGCGGGATTCGCCATCGTCTTCTGGCGCACCACAGTCGAGATACACAGAGCTTTCCTCAATGACAACCGCCTCATGCCGCTCGGCCGCACGACGCGCAGCGTCCCAGTCCGGCTCGTAGGGCGACTGCGGCGAGAGAATCACAGCCCACAAACGCTGCGACGCGGACCACGTGTGCAGTGACGTGGAATCGTGTGCGACAGTGGCGCTGCGGCGAGGTACGTGCCGGACAAAGCTCTTCAGACAGGCCCGCGATGTCGGCGCGTCGAGGTTGAAGTCAGTGGAAGGAAGTGCGGTAATGCGCAGGTCGTTGCCGAAAACGTGCCCATTGAAAAGTCGGAGAGACTCCTTGGCGCTCTCGCTCTCGTCGAATACGACGAGGAGCACCGCACTCTTGTATCTCGGACGCTTGATCCCTGCTGGTGGGTTACGGGGAAAGCGAAAGGCACCGCGTATGGGGCCACACTTCCCCTGTAAAACGTTGAGCACAGTGCCGATCACATCCAGCACTTTAGCATCATCCACGATGCCAATCAACATGACTGCTTTATCCCGCAGTGTCGGGCGGACCACAAGCTGCGCCGGGATCTGACTCATCGCCGGACGTGGTGCGACGGGCGCTGTGAAGTCAGGCATATCTGCGGTTTGCGTCGCTTGTGCGTAAGCCGCACTCACCGAAGCGGGCCAGAAGACACCGCTGGTGTGCGCGGGTACCTGATCAACGCGGCCAACGTTTGCCGACCACGAATTACTGACTCCTATGTTGGTCTGTGACTGGCGACGGCTGGTGGGAACACGCGCACGCGACGATGACGCGGCCGTCGCACTGCCTCGACGCGACAGCGCGGATGGCGATGGCGCACCACGCGTGTAGCTGCGGTCCACAACAGTAGTGTGGGCGTCTGCAGCAGGGGCTGGTGCATCCCAAAAGGAGACCCGCGAGGCTCCACGTGGACGGCTGGGAAGCATTAAGGTGACGTTGAGAGTGCGATGTTATCTTCGGACGGCTGGTTTATCAATGTCCGCGTGGGTCGGTGTGGCTAATGACTGGTGTGCAGAGATGATTTGTTTCAAGCTTCAGAGAAACAGGGAGAGATGCCAACAAGCGGCGCGCGCGCGTGTGCAAACGAAGAAAGAAAGGGGAGGTTCTGTTTAGCGATGAGGGTGACGACAAAATGCAACAAAGAAGAGGGCGACACAGTGAAGCCTTTCTTAACTTTTCCTCAATTCAAGTCGTTCAACACCTGCGTGTATACACCAGTACGTGGGTCGCGTGAGACGGCAAGGGAAAGGCGAGCGAGAAAGAGGAGAGATGGACAGAAGACGAGTGAAAGGTAGAGCAGCGAAAAACAGAGCGAATAGATTCCACTTCCGTACGCGTACGGCTGCGCATCGGCGTGCGCCGGTGTGCCTCTTGTCTGCTACGCGCTGCAATGATGAAGACAGGAGACGCAAAGAGAGAAGAGAAGGTCTCGATCTGTGGCGAGAAAAACGCGGGCAGGAGAAGAAGTGGTGCTGATGATTCCTCTGTCAGCCACACTCATCCGGCCGACATCATTCAAGCATCACCCACTGGAAGTTGGTGCGGTGGTGGGTGCGTGAGTTCGTCTCGCGTATATACTCGGAGTGCTAGTAGGTGGGGAATAAGCTGCAAACGTATGGCAGATCTAAAGTCAGTGTCACGGACGATGGAAAAAAGAAAGGCAGCACGTGGACGCGAAAACTCTGCGGACGTGGGCACGCATTACAAGAGAAAAAAGGATATAGATGGTAAAGTCGAAGAAGCGGAGAATGGAGAGAGCAGCCACACCCACAGGCCTCCGACCCTCCTCGACAGATGTACACACACACACAGGTACAGTTCTCGAGACTAGAGAAGCAATCATGCTCGTGACTGTTTGTGTACATCGACGTGACGATGTGAATGTGTGCGTGTCCCCGTGACGAGCAATTGGGGCACAGTTCGGAGCACCTCGGTAACGTCGCTCACCTCCCGGTCCGACATCATCATCACCACAGCAACAACAACAACAACAACAACAACTGTTTTGTCCTTGTCCCCCTTGCACTTCCCTTCTGGACGACTCGCATGAGAAGGGGAAAAAAGAAGAAGAGAGGAGAAAAAGAAAACGAACAGCTCATGATGTATGGCACATTGAGAGAGAGTTTGTGGCCTGTCGTTTGGAAAGAAAAAAAAGCAGAGGAGAGATGCAATACAGCAACGCGATGAAGACACGAAAAGACGAGCACGTGTGGTGATTCCGGTTCTCGAGAGGGGAGAGAAAAAAAAAAACAAGCAAGAAGAAACGAGAAAAGCGGAACAGAAACTACCTGTGCCGAAGGCGTTTAATACCAGTCATTCTGTTTTTGTTTGTTTGTTCTGCCTGCCTACTGGTTCGAGTTTAGAGACATGTCACTGGAGTTCAAGTCAAAGGCCGGATTGNTGAAGGCACGATTGCAGGAAGGACACAATGTCTGGTGTATCGCACTTGATCTCGATGGCAGAGTTCAGTGGTATCTGGCGGTAGAGCGTCGCCATTTCGGGCGGGCCCATGCCACGTTGCGGGAGATCGATGGACAGCATCTCCGCCGCAATGCACCCAACTGACCAGATATCACACGCATTGCCGTACGATTCACCGACAAGAATCTCTGGTGCCATATAGGCGAACGTGCCAGTGACAATGTTGAGCTCGCCGCGCTTGTGCACCGCGGTGCCGAAGTCTGTCAGCTTAGCATGATTGTTGCTGAACAAGACATTGTCAGGCTTCAAGTCTCGATGCACAATACGCTTGTTGTGTAAGTAGGCAACGGCGCGGAGAATTTCTGCCAGAATCCGCTTGATCGTGCCAGCGTCAGCAACTTCGCCCTTCTTGATCATCGAGTTCAGTGAGCCGCCTGAGCACAACTCCATAAAGATAGAGATGCAGTTGTCTTCGCGCTGGCAGAAGAGATACTGAACAATGTTGGGATGCGTCAGTGAGCTCATAATCTCCACCTCTTGTGCAATGTCACGAAGTTGCTTAGAGGGGCCTCCCTCTTGATCAGTGTTGTCGTCAGCACTCTCCTTCAAGTAAATTCGCTTCACTGCACACCGGGCCCCGGTTCCTTCGAGCTGGGCCTCAAAGACGTTGCCAAACGCACCACCACCGAGTCGGCGACCGAGTGTGTAGGCGGGTACAGCGCATTTCGCATCGTCCCTGGCCTCTGCATCTTCCTCGCTGATTGCGATACCAGCCAGGAGAATGCGACGCACGTAGACGGCTGTCAGCGGCACACGAACGCGTGTGGTACTGGGGATTAGCTCTGAGAACTCTGACTCTGATTCAGCGAAGAAGAAAATGGGGCGACCTGCGACCACCCAGTCAAGTGCTGTCTGCAGACGGGACCCATTTATCGTTAACTCACGGGCAGAGACGAGAATCACCTTGAATCTTTCAGAGCCCCGGCGGTACGCGGCGTCGAGTGCTGTCATGTCCGTTGAGCAAAAAACACAGAAGTTGTTCTTCCATAGGGTGAGCGAGACACTTTCAACGAGGTCGTAGTCGTTGCAGTACACGAGCGCGGTGACGCTGATGCTCTCCGTCAAGCTATTGACAATCTGCTGTGATGAGCTCCTCCCTATCAGGGAGTCTATGGAGGCGCTGCGTAGGTCACCCTCGCTGTGGCTGATGGACTGTCGTACAATTTGCGCCTGAAGTTGGGATAAATTCACCTGATTTGTCGTGTAGTTCAGTGGAGACATCCGGAGGGCATTCACGCCATCCTGACGAGTGTCAGGAAGGCTGCGGTTGTTCAGTGTGGCGTCACCAGAGGACCGGTGGGGAAGATCACCCAGAGGTGCCATCCAAACATTGTTTATGCTGTCATCGTCCTCGTTGATTTCGTCTTTTGTGACCGTCAGGGACTGAGCACGGAAAAACTTCTCGGCAGCATCAGCGTAGTAGTTGTGATGTAGGATCAGTAGGATGAGGATGTAGCCAAGAATGACAGCCACACCCATTACGGCGGACAACACAATGCATGCCACCACATGCTTCCTTCCCAGAATGGCGAGCAGCACAATGCACACGATACAGATCACAAGTACAACACTGGAAAGAGTCAGTACGACGCCATAGTGGTCCTTGCTGCCCAGATACTGCCGAACGACGTAGAACTGTGTGTAGCGGATGATGCACGGCCGGTCCTCTGTGATGTCGTCTATCAGGGCACGAGAGCTATCTTGGAAGCCGTCGCTACGCGGACCGTTCGTCGTCCACTGGGTTAACACGTCCTGTACACGCTTGCGCAACATGGCATCAGACCAATGGGCGAACACTTTGTTCAGGAGGATGCCACTGATCTCATCCGCGCTGTACGTTACCCGTTCACCAACAATATTGAGTTGTAGGAGCTGCTCGTACGCCATATCTGAGAACTGTCCATCGACGAGGTAGCTCTCTTGAAGTTCACAGAACCTGATCAACGAAGCGCAAAAGTAGTACAGAATCGGCACCTTCAGCCACTCGTTCTCTCGGTTCCAGTCAGTTTCGGCGCTCTCGGCTGACACAAGTGGTACGACCGCGGTGAGCTTAAGCGAATCCGTATCTGCGTTGTTATTGTTCGAAGAGGACGGGGTTGGTACAAGTGGGTTCAGATCGCGGCCACGTCCTGGCTCCTGCGAGGATCGGCGCGACTGATTTACGTGCTCTTCTGCGCGTTCTGACCGAGTATGCAGGCTTGCATCTGCCTCAGTCGCGAAGCTCGGGGCGATCTGGTTGGTCAAGAATCGGGGAGGAGCATCGACACTAGACAACGTAGCTGTCACTTCACCCTCTAGTGTGCGCTGCGACTTGATACCAGCATCCGCAGTGGGGGTAGTGGTATCGCTCCCCGTGTTGTGCACATGAGTAGCGGTCATTGGCATTTTGGGCACATGATGGTCTGACAGCTGCCTCTGTTTCACCATCTTTGGCGATTTGTTGTCACTTCGTAACAGGATCTGACTATTCAAACTAGCACCGGGACTTGCGCCTGCTTTATTTAGTGGTGGTAGTGTTGTCTCGGCTAATGATTTTGACGACCTCGGGCTGCGTATACGACCAACGAGGCCCTTACCATCAGATGGTGATAGCTGCGAGCGCGATTCACGACGACGCGGATCGAATTTGAGTGTCGCGGATGTACCTCTTGGTTTCCCACGCGTGTTGGCTTGTACCGCAAAGGCAGGCGGATCTGCCACAGGCACAGGAGGCTTGCCTCCGTTCTCTACATGACTGGTGGTCATTTCCTAGATTTGGTGAAATGGGGAGAACCAAAGACAGAGCAGAGCGAAGAGAGAGACAGATAAAGTGCACGAGAGGATGGTGTTAGCAAAGGCAGCTGAGCGAAAACATGAGTTAGAGTCACTTAGAGAGCAACTCGGAGACGTGGCTATGCAACTGTTTCCTCGCCGCACTGCAATGAGGAGCGCCAACATCGAGACACTGGAAAGTGCTTTTCGTCTCTAGATTTGTAGTCTGTGCGTCGTGGACCACCACACCATAACTGAGAATGAAGTAGCTTGTTCTCAGGGGCAGCCACAAAATCTGTCCTCACCACCACGAGAGAGGAGATCAGCTGATTGTCCTTGGACTTCATCACTTGCTAGTTAAAGCTAATCGATAGTTGAAGGAGAAATAAATGTTAGTACTCGTAGAGGCAGTTTCCATCACTGTGCCACTCCTCCGTGGCAGTCGCGAAGACTCAATACAGTGTTGTTATTGGCTCGAAGTACAACAGAAAGAGGGGAAAAAAAAAGAAGGAAAACAAAGAGAAAAGAAGGAACGAGAAGCGCTATACTTTTATCAGGTAGTAGAAACGGAGAAAAAGAACACTGGGAAAGAGGGGGTAGAAGTAGAGAGCACAGAGAAGCTCTAGCGCGCTGCGTGGTTTTATCAGTTCTGTTTGATGGAAAAAGAAAGAAACAAAGAAATAAAATGCTGCAACACAGATGTCAGAAGGAGAAAAGCCAAATTTGTAGAGTGGACTTGCACTGTCGCTTTGATTGATGGTTGGAGTGGTGAACCAGTCACTCCTTGAGAGGAAAGCTCGGTCGAAACAGTTTCTTCTCACCCAGATACTGATAGTCACGTTCGACGTAGCCTAGGCGCATTTTGTCGTAGTATTTTTGGCCCCGCTGGCGGATATCCTCCAAGTCCACGTTGGGGATGCAGCGGTCTCTCATCACCACACGGCCGTTGATGATGGAAAGTTTCGCGTCACGACCCGAGCCAGAGAGGACCAGCGTGCGGAGTGGGTCATCGATAGCACCGATATGAAAGCCACTCAGATCAAACGCAACCATGTCCGCCTTCGCACCGACAGCTAGGCGCCCGAGGTCGTCTCGGCCGAGGAACTTTGCGCCGCCGAGTGTCGCTGCACGAAACAAGTCCGCGTAGGTAGAATCGGAAACAGACCTTTCCACCATGCGCGACGCGATCGCGCCCATGCGGATGTTTTGAATCGGGTCCGGTGGGTACGTATCGGTACCAATCGCCAGGTTCACCCCGCGACGCCTGTACTTGGCAAACGACTCGAGGCACTGGCCATACCGCGAGTACACAACTGGGCAGTGGAGAACGGTGGTGTGAGTATCGACGAGTAGGGCAACATCATCGCCAGTGCCACATTCGGGTGGGGCGAGACTGTAGCCGGGAATGAACAGAGCGTGTGGGATAGCGGTGCGCTCCCCGAGAAAGCCAATACTGTGCAGGTACTGCAAGGGCGTTTTTTGGTACTTCCTGTAGATTTCACGGTACTCAAAAGTACCCTGTGCGGCGTGGAGGCGCACCGGGCACCCCAGCTCATCACTGTGACGTTTGGTCGCGAGGAGGCTCTCCTCAGTTTGATTTTCAATCCTCTCTGGCGCCAACATACCGCGAACGAGGCCGTCGTATGAACCATCGAAGTCCTTGACGAATTGCACGGCGCGTTCAAGTCCCGCCATGCCATCCGCTTCATTCCAAAAGACCTCGGTCTGTCCAGCACTGTTGACGACGTCAATACCACACTGGTAACTGGGACCGAGGTAGATACGGAGACCAAGCTTACCTGCGTGGTGAGCGGCCGCAGCAAGCTCCTCGTACGTCTCAGCCCACTTTTTGTAGTATGTGGACGTGATGGGCATGACTGTGGTGAAGCCGTGCAGAATCAGCTGCGTGTAGGCATAAAGTGACTTGAACGCCTCTTCCTCTCCTGTCATGACTTCGTGTGACCCTTTTTCAAAGTACTCTTTTGAGCAAGCCATGTTTCGCTCATGTGGTTCCGCCTCAATGTGCAACAGCTCATGATCGATGTCACCGAGAGCGTTGAGATCAATGAAACCAGGACAGAGCAGACTGAGTCCGGCGTCAATCGTTTCGTCCACAGCGCCGTCATAGGACTTTCCGACATAGATGATGTCAGTGCCCTCATACACCACTTCGCCATCGTGAATCATGGCATGGTCCTGGGTTGCGTCGTCAAACGCGACGACGTATGCGGCCTTCACCTTCGTCTTCATTCGGCCTGTTGGGCGTTGAAAGCAAGAGGGTTTGGCGCGGGGTCTGTTGATGGGGGTCTCGGGGTGTGGGCTGTGGGGTGTGGGTGGGCGTGTTGTGGGGGGTTGTGCGGTGCCGGGCGGGTGGTTGGGGGGTCGCGCGCTGGCCCCGCGGCCCCTCGCGGCCCGGGGAGCCGCAGCGAA